>KK499821.1:241685-313882 GCA_000688715.1 Glossina pallidipes
GAGAGAGAGAGAGAGAGAGAGAGAGAGAGAGAGAGAGAGAGAGAGAGAGAGAGAGAGAGAGAGAGAGAGAGAGAACTAAGGAATTTGGCCGAGAAAGGGGGGGAGGGACAGAGTGAAAGAGAGAGTGAAAGAGAGAGAGAGAGAGAGAGAGAGAGAAAAAGAAAAGGTAAAGTGGAACAGTAACAAAATCAATTATCGCCTCGATTTTTTCTCGAGTCTTGATGCCAAAATGTTTAATATTAAAAAAAATGTTCAACGTCTGTGCATTCCCTGTGTATATCATCTCCATACCATGAAATGCTTAATCGACTTGTACTTTGCGAACAGGTGTCAGTACTCTGCAGATTACTCCAGATTACAAGTAATGGACTTAGTTAGTGGACGAGCTTACTAATGCTAACGTTTAACACTTTCTTGTACCACGAAGCAATACGTGCAACCTTTCAACACCTTATTTACTGGTTCAATTTTTTACTATTGCCCTATTTTTTTGGCACTTTTAAAATTGAATACACGATCTAAGAAAATGGAGTAGAAATGTATAAGATAGAGTTGCCTATCGATGCGAAATATAGTCCGTGGAGATTTCAAAGGTTAGAAGCTTTTCGACTCTGGTTATACCTGTTCTTACGGAGATCGTCGAAAAAAGAATGTTCGACCTTATTGAAGATTTGGCTTTTCAAGGCAAGACAGCATGAGTATTCCATCGCCCTCAGATATAGTACGATGGAAGTTTGCCTCTCCTACTTGTTGTCGAAAATGCGAAATTAAAATTCTATCTCACTAACTTTTCTTAAATTGAAATTAATCATATCACTTTCTTCTTCTTCTTCTTCTTCTTCTCTTTTCTTTACTTTTTCTTCTTGTCAGTTAACATATAAAACATCATTAACAATGTTATGAAAGATGCAATCACTTAAACGACTTTATCAACGAAAGAAAATCTGGTTACAATTTTTTTTAGCGATAGCGCGTGGGAATCCCTGATTTTATAACACACGCAAACATATACAGAGAGAGTTTGCTGGATAATTTGCATAAAACACTACATCAGCTTACTAAGGCGACATAAACACCTAACACCCACTATACCGTATTAAGATGTACCAGAATGCAAAATTGAAACACGCAATATGTTGTTGACTAATATAACACGACAAGGACGTTAAAAATTATACTTTACTTTCCTGGTCCCATGTGGCCGGTAAAGTTTTTTAATCAAGCGTCTGTCAAAGCACCCCGGCAAGGAAGCTCAACTTTAGCAAATAAATGCTGTATAAAAAATTCATCAATCAATCAAATGCCAGCATAATAGAATATCACTGGCAACACTTAATAAAGCGTTGGCAGTAACAATGGTAATAGAGACAATTTGCATATGAAGTCTAGCGACGAAGTACCCTTGATTGTGCAAACAAATAAAAAACTATACACTTTTCCTAAAGAAAAAAAAACAGATGAAATTTGTCAACATTCACGCTTACACCGCCATAATCTTAGGGAATTCCCTTTGCGTCGTGCTTATGCAAAAGTGTTGTCTGTCTCAACACTATTAAAAAGTGTTGAACATGACAGGCAAAGTGTTTGACATATTTTTCAAACGCATACAAAATTATTTATACCTTTTTCTAAACGATTGTTGGCAGGTTTAATGAACAGTGAAACCCCTGGGGTGCAAACGATATGAATCGAATTTTTTCTTCGACATAAATTTCATATTATATCGATTCACATTTGACCGCTGCTAGTACCATATTAGAACTAGAAAATGGAAATGATTTAGAGATCAGAGCTTTGCTATGACTGATAGATGAAGCATTTTTGTACGCAGGCTCTATTGAAAATTTCGGCAGATATTAACTGCACGTATGCCGTATTTATACCATGCCTTAATAATTTTCTACATCGATTTAAATTTGTCTCTTAATCTGATATCTGGCCATATGTTTTCACGTTCAGCCTATGGGTTGTAATAATTACTGAGACATTTTGACAGGATTCGATACATTGATGTGTTTTCATATTGAAAATCGATTCGATCGAATCATTTCGGCGAGCATTTGAAAGAAGTTTTCATACGAAACCAGTTTTTACAATTTCTCCACAAAACTCACTGAGTGATATTCTTATTTGGCATACTTAGTTCAGGTCAAAAATTCGTATTGGATGGGGCAACGTTTTGAACTGACTCTCATGTAACCGCTGATAAGCAAAACAATCCATTATAAGATAAAAAGGTGCAATTTTTAGTATTCTTTACCGAAAATCAGTCCAAAGCAGCGATTTTGACCTATAAATCTACTGCGCTGTGTCTAAACCTTGCAGGCCTATTTTTTGTTCCCCGCATCATATAAGGTTTCTCAAGAAAAGTGGGCCTTTACATAGCATACAAAAATAGGAGAAGAGTGCTCCCATCTAAGAGAATAATGCTTCCATATAAGAGCCACCGTGAACATTATGCCATTAGATGGAAATAAAGTAAAATGTTTAGGGTTTTATCACGAAAACAAATAAAGAATTGTATTAAACGAAATAACATAAAGTATTTAATGACAAGTCTTCGCTGACCGTAACCACTTTACGTGTTTCTAGTACGCTTTCGTTTAGATTGCGAAATAGGTCTTAAGGATTGAAAATTTTGAGAAGAGAAATTTAGAAAAGAGTGAAACCCACTGAGTTAACAACTTGACCAATAGGTCTGTGTTGTTGTTAATTCGTTGTCAATCCAAATACGCAACAAACACTCACAATTCCGTAACACAGACGTAAGGGACCACAATTTACTTTTAGTAGGATATTTGAAGTCTTACGGCACCGGTTTATGAATTAATTTCAGGTGTGCCAACACTCTGCAAGCCTATCAACTTTTTGCGTGCTAAATATATCTTCGAAAAGTTACCATCGATCTTAAAACTATTATTAATCCTCACAGATCAAGTATTCAAACTTGGAAGGCTTACCAACGATATGCTGATATCAGACATCTCTCTGTACGGCAACATGTTGCGGAAACTTAGTACTTGTTTTTAGGGAAATTTTTGAGCTGCGTCGGTTGTAGCAAAGCGGATTCCACGAAGGACATTTTGCGCTACAATACCAAATGCATAGTTATGTGTGATGGGAGTTCCGTTACGATATTGCGATTTCTACCTTCCATTAGTTTGCTCAATTCGGTAGGATTAGGAAATGATTTCAGAAGACTGACGAGTAACCCTTGTGATGCCCTCTCCGCATGTAGGCATGTTTGTGGTCAGGGTGGATTATAGGTTGACGAGGCTCAGAGTTGGTAAATTTGCTTTTTCTATCATAACTCGATATAAAAATTTCACGAAGCACGTAAAATTTCCTTACATATTTTACAATATTTTGGGTATAAGCCCAGCCGTTTACAATAACGCCGGGTTAGCTTGGAGGGCAGCTCAGAAAATAAACAGATGACCGTTTCTTTAGAAAGATGCCTGCACAACAACTTTCTCAAAAAGCTATTGTTATTTTAAATTGTTTTTGCATTTACTGGCCCCAGGCGTAGGGCATACGAAGAAACGTTTTAATTATAAAAATGTGTGAGAAAGTTGACCTTTTCATTATCGGAAAATTGAATTTTTGTTTTTAAAAAATGTTCATCACCACAATCACAGAAAGTCTGCTTAGAAGAGATTTGACTGTTTCTGCATTGTAATCATATAGTGAATCGTTCAGTAAACGTTGTGCAAAGGATTTTTCAATTTGAACAAAATTATTCCTATATTATCTAATACTCATAAATGTGTCAGTAGCATTGTAAGTGTAAAACTTGTCAGTTTCAGAACATTGTTCCTTAACTCTAGAAAGCTGCACAAATTCTTCGTTATTGCACTTTGCAAATATCTTGAAATGAATTATTCCAAACATTCGTATCAGTTGTAATCAAAATACATAGAAGAGCACACAGCTAATAAGCATATGCCAACATCCGGACTTTTCGTATCAAAATTACTTTTTTCTCTTTTCTACGCTTTTCACTTGTGCTTGATGAACCCATAGCTTATTTGCCTATGAAATCTCACAATGTCTCGATATCGCTTAATTATAACGATAAGACATTTTCGAAACTCACTTAGAATAGTTCTCTTACTTCACGATATTCAATTGTCAAAAAAATTTTCATAAATTTGAAGTGCAGCTTGTTGTCTACACTCTATTTATATATATATAATTTTCTGTTTGTGTGTGCGATCGCAATATAATGTTCATGTTGTAGTTCTTTAAAAAATTGAATAAACTTTAAAATCAACAAGTTTTGAAGCATCTGAGTTTTCTCACTCAAACATATCTGTGTTCGATTTCATTCGATTTGTAGTTGTCGCACAATAGCAATCAAATGTATATCTAGATCAGGATCAAGTTTTTTTAAATGATCCGATTACTGCACTTTTACACATTAAAGCTGGTCGTCCAAAAAAAAAAAAAAATAAACAAAAAATAGAAAATCTTTGCCCATATATACATGCATACATATATATATATATATATGCATATACATTTATCCCTATCTCACTTTACTTCCATTCTCACATTTCCGCATCATTACCAAATATAGCTTCGGCAGTCTTCGCCATATCTCAACCGAGAGTTTGAATATAGTTTTGTAGATAATTTGCATTTTACAGAATGAATCGATCAATGGAACATAACGCAAGAACTTACATTTCTTCGATTCATGAAAATACAAGAAATCTATAAAACTGGAAGGGCCTCTATTCTGGTACTTAATATAGAAATTATCAAAGTTGATGGAACAAATTTCAAAGTGAAAATTCAGTTTAAATTTTAGTTTGGACTAAAACCGCCGATATCTAAGTCAATATGAAAGCATTGACGATCTGTAAGGCGGTAAGAAGGCGATTCGGAGTACAGACCAGCTTATTGCTGAAAAGCGTACTAAAGCTGTTCAAGGACTTCAAGCAAGGGGCTGCTTACAAATTGACGAAGCTCTAGTGCCAAGCAAGGAACAAAGTATATAAGTGGAAATCAAGCGGCTTGAATAGAATTCTTATGGGTTTTGGAGTAACCACAATAGGGAAGCTGGTGCAACGTAGCACTGCCTTATTGTAGTCACTATAATGGCCCTTCCGACTTGCTTGCTACGCATACGAATAACAGCTCTTTCGATCACATTTCAACAAATTTTATGCCCGCGAGTATGGATTCATATAATAATCATCCAACATTAGTTATATTGTGATTGTCGCCTTTTTCGTAAGTAGCCTGTGCAAGGTAACTTGGACATTAGCAAAGTCATGCTTTGGCAAGTGCAGCAGCGCCTAATGTTGACTTAAACGACTTTGCAATTAATAAGTCGCGAGGGAGAAATTTTAATAGAATGAATGAAAAGTTTCGGAACAAATCTTTGGTTTTTGTTTTCTTTCTTAATGATAATTTTAATAAATCTTTTCACATTAATCGTCTTCAGCAGGTGAAGTGGTTTTCAAACATTGAATAAACATGTTTGAATAACATTGACATTTATTTAAAAAAGTAAAAAAAATCACAATAAAATGACAAGTGTCAGCTAAAGCAATACAAATCGTTATTGAATTATGACAAGTTTAGAAAAACACTAATCTCTAGTAGAAATATAAAAATAAAAATGAAAACAACAACAAATAACGATTTGACTGAATAACGAACAGACTAACATCTAAAAATGATTTAATTCATATATGATTTAATTTATCTTTATATACACACACGCGCGCGCACACATAATCATATACATATATGTGTACATATTATATATATGCTTAGCTATGTCTGCTTTTATATAAACTTGTTTTATAAACAGCCAATGCCAATGTCAACTTTAAGCTTTTAAAATGCTTAAGCAACAACAACAACAACAACAACAACAACAACAACAACAACAACAACAACAACAACAACAACAACAACAAGAGTAACCAAAGCAAAAATTTAAATGAGAAGAAGCTTGAAACTAATCCTCAGTTTATTTTAACACTAGCATATTGCAACCAAAAAGCAAAGCAAAGCAAAGCAAAGCAAAAAAAAGAAGCGAAAAAAAACGAAACAGTTGCAACGATTTGTTGCTGTTGTCGTTGCTGTTGCAGGAAGAGGCCTTTCGTTATGGGCGCAGAAAGAATTTGTTTTTTTTTTCTGCTATTGCTGCAACTGTTGCATGTGGAACCTGATCGTAGTTCGTGATAACTGGTCACGTTTTGGGGTGTGATCGATGCTATTTTATTGGCGAAATTTATGGCAGAGTCATACAACAATTGTGTGTCTTGTATGTGTTGTGAATGCGAACACTTTTAGATTTGATGATGATGACAAACAGCGTTAGTGTAGAGGACGTTTTGTGTTTTATTTTTCATTTTTCATTTTTTTTGCTTTCTTATGTAAGCAATGGTGAGGGATCAACGAAACACTGCAGACATAAACACTTTTCTCATCATTTTTGACGTCGTCAAGTTCGTTATGCGTTTTCTGTTTGCTGACAAATAAAATTGAAGAGAAAAGACAACAAAGATCACCATCACCATCACCATCGCCAATGCCACCACCACCACCACCACCACCACCATCAAAAACCAAGTTATATAGTTAAAGCAAACGAACCTATAGAGCAGAAGCCATCAATATTAACAGCAATCAGCAGCGGCAGCTCTATTGTTATTATTGCTTTTTTTAATGTTGTTGTTGTTACTGTTGTTATAGTTTCCAGATCCCAGCATACATTACCGAAAGTATTTGTAACGCTTGCTTAAGATATACATACATACGTACATACATACATATATATATAAAAATATATATATATATATATACAGTACAACTCAACATCAAAACTTTTAAAAAAAGCTACCAACCGAAGGCTGTTATTACTGTCACGGTACTGCCATTACAAATACATATACATACATAGAAACACACACACACACACGCACGCACACATACGCATACACCCATATATAGAAAAGCAACTCGTGCTCATACATATTTCGACTTTTATAGTCTTGACCAGCCTAAAATAAGTTAAAGAGGCATAGAATGGTCGGATACAGAGATGGATGGACGCCTAGATAGATGGATGGATGGATGGATAGATGGATGGATGGATGGATGGATGGATGGATGGATGGATGGATGGATGGGTTGATGGTTCATTTAGTTAGTGAGTCGATCATTTAAAGAAAAACAAAGAAAACCAAGCAATGCTCAATGGCTTATGTTTAACCTCTTGCCCGTATATAGATTTCTGAATTTCTCAGGATTATTTGTATACGTACGCGTACGAACATATGTATTTACATGGATTTGGTTTTTTACCTTTTCTTTTTTTGTTTTTCTTTCCCAAAACTATTACAGCTTTATTGTTAGTTGATTGCAGTGCATAAGCAGCAAATGACATACGAGAAGTTTTACATACCCGCTAATCTAATCATTAATAAATTGATGAAAAAATACTAAGCCTTCAGGATTCCTTTCGATTTTTGAATTCGTACTCTCGTAGGCACTGGGAGATGTTAACGCTGTGTGTGTTTCTATTATTAGACTTAATACTTTTTAGGTCTCCGAATATGTAGTAAATTTAAACAAGTTCACGTAAGCATACAAAACGCGATACAATGGAGAATATGAAGAAAATGGACACATAGCTAACCATCAACCAACGCCACCATCGTCATCATCATCATCACCATCATATTATTACTGTTAATGCTACGCTTGGATTATTGTGGCATAAAACTACCGCACTTACAAGAGCTAATGTTTATGTGTATCATCCAGTAAGCAGAGGTACGTTTACTTCATCATCCCATTTGTAGCACATCCGTGAAATATTACTTCGGAAAAGTGAGCAGAATATACATAAAAGATATATTTTAGATATGCGGATGATTACATCAGATGATGACATCAGATGGTTACATCTATATGATTATATCAAACTTTGTTTACCTTTACTTACTGCTGATTAACTCGGTCGATGCACAATTCTTTTAGGGATATATACGTGATGAGTATCCGAAATTCGCGTTAAGACTATTGACAGCGCTTTTGCTTAAGACGATTGCTTTTTTCGACACCGATCATTATTGCAACGAATAGATTATTAGTGAAAACAAGCTGAGCTTTGCATAAACACCTGTTATGAAAGACCCGCAACCGTTAGCTAACGTGATACAATGTCGAAGTTATTACAGTTAAAGTCAAATTCATTTCAATAAATGACGGCTCCACAGTGTAGTCAATATTTCAAATATCTCTCGTAGGTTTTGCTTTTATTTCCAAATGAAAGATGACCAAACGATTAATCAATAAAATGACATATTAGGAGTTTTGAATATGCGCTAAAATGTATATCACATTTTCGGATAAGAAAACATTCTATTTCCGAATGGGTGGAACATAATTTAAGGCCTTACAAAAACCAATCAATAGATTAAAGATTTTCTCTCCGAGCAAAAAAGAAAAAAAAAAGGTTAAAAAACCCTCCCCATATAATAATTCGTTCCCTTTGTACATATTTTGTTTGAATAAATGTTGCAAATAAAGAGATACTTTTAATGAATCACTAACACATAAAGAAAGGAATTCATTATCATAAAACGCTTATTTTATGATATTGCCAAGGGCCGGTATACCAACAAAAAAAAAATTTTACATTCTACATACACTCTCTCTGGTCACTGGTAGTGCTAGGACTTCACTTATATATGCAAGGAAACGAAAAGATGAAACCAAGCAGTTCGTGAAAATATAAAAACAAGAAGGGTTAAAAAAAAAAAAGATAGTACTTGTGATATATCGTCACCCTAGTAAAACATGACAAGCGTGCTGAAGAAAAAAGCCAAAAAAACTAAAATCTTTGAAAACGGGTTGAAAACACATGATTTGTCGCCTCTTAGGCAAACGATTACCACATTATAAGATATTGAGCAACACTTTTAACATTTATTATTGCCGCAATACCTTCGGCTACATAACGAGAGTAACAGAGTACAGAGTACGGAGTAGATTTTATGCAAGACGGGGTAAAAGATTTCGAGCACGTTTTTCGGTTATTATATAATATGTTGTTTATGTTCAAATACTGTGACATATTTTTATAGCAGTCCCTAATGACATATAAATAATCCAACTTGTACCTTTTGCTATAGCGTAAGGAAAGGACTTTTACCCTTGTGCTTACATATTAATGCTAACGCACTGCTTCTACGAATCTTCCTTCGATTATAAGAAATTCAATATTTTTACGCATTCATACGCTCGGTTCAGATAAAGAAGGGGGAGAGAATATCATTAGCCTACGCATTACCAACCTCACCCCATACATAATCGTCTTGAGACATAACGCAGAGAAATTATATTTATCTTAAAAAATATTATTTTTTATTTCGCTTTAAATTCATTTCAATGGATTTTTCTTACGATTGCTTACAAGCAAAACAAAAAAAAAAAAAAAGGAAAACCAAAATAACTCAATTGTGCGTGATGTCGATTGCTTTTCGCATTTCTTAGCACTGAATAGCAATAGCAATTGCAAATGCAATCTGCCGAACCGCATTGCATTGGGTGCACGCGGTGTCAATGTACAAAACAGTATAATTTCAAATTCAGTTTTATTGAGTCGCATATTATTTTAAAGCTTATCGGCACGTTCCATGCCATGCCATTCATTGCAACAAGATGTGTAGCAAAGAGAGAAGAAAACAAAAAACAAAAAACAACAAAAAAAAAAATTTTGAAAAATAAAGGAAAGGAAAGAAAGAAAAACACAAAAACGTACTGTTTGGAACAGAAATCTGCCCTCATTTCATAAGAAATTTTCAAATTTCTGTACGTCTGACCATTTCCTTTCATAACGCTAAACAGCAAATATCGTATAAACAAAAATTACATGTAGCGGCAGACAGCATTTCTAAATTTAATAATTTGCGAGGGAAAGTAAACGCAAGAAAACTTAAATAAGTGAAAATGTAACTTTAGTTAAATTATTATATCATCTGAATGTATATGCAGCAGAGTTTACAAAATTTTATTTAAAAAAAAAAAAAGAAAACAAAAAAATACGGTTTGTTTTTATTTTAAAGCAAACGGTTTTACTGAAAACCGCAAACAAAACTTTTTCCTTTATTAAAATTCTAATTGTATTGGGTCGTAGCAAAACTCATTGCTCATCATGCGCTCTTCTTTCTTCTTCCTACAACAAACTCGTTTACACCTAAGATAGGTTTTGGCATAGGACTCTTTCAAGGTAATCCAAGAATGGTTGCTTTTACATAAATACTTAACGTAAACGGAATAAATGGAAGGTCTTCTTGTAGAGGGTTTGTGGGGTAGACCACATCATTTAAATGTATACATGTACTATTGATGCACGGTGCATTATAGTGGTAGGCATTCGAAAAGGCCCCCAAAAAATGCTAAGGCTAAGAGAGAAATCTTTCAAGCAAGATTCGAGCAGATTGTTGAGAGACTTCGTTACCTCCAACATCGAACTCCTTCTTTAGAGCGCGTTATGCATTAAACCTAGTGTTCGGAATGTTGGCAGAAGGCACAATGTGTCATGTTGCCAACCTAGGCAGAGACAAGGCGGCATTAGTTCTCGCAAGCTTGGCATATAACTTCCTTTGGCCAGTCAGTTTCCAGTTTGGTGACTATAGCCAAGTTATTGAAATTTACATTACTCCAATGTTATGTCTGGGTATATATATATATATATATACATATGAATAAAAATTTGTGTCATTTTCTTTTACATTCACATATGTATTTTGCATTTATAGATTATCTACATTTATTTACTATGTTTATGTATTAAATATGAGTTAATCAGGGTCCATTCTTTTATTTAGAAAGACGAGATCGTGCTCTAGGATGATCTAACTTGTAAACCGATATTGAATTTGAAAATTTTCAAAAAGATATCTTTGAAAAGCCTCACTGTGCGAAATTTCGTTCATTAGATAAGTAGCTTACGATTATCTCTCAGCCTTGTACTTATGGATGAGATCTTAAAACTTTGAAGAATATCTCAGTGTGTTATCTTTCATAACTAATATGAATTATTCAAGAACTTGAAATTTTCTCAGCTATCATAAGCGACCCTCATAAGCATAGCTTGATTCGAAATGTATAAACCAAGATGAGGATTTCTGTTATAATAACCGCCACTTGAAGATGAGCTTACACTAGCCAGCAAACTGAATACGAAATGCTACAGTTTCGAAGTTATCTTCCTAGTTAAAGACTTTAGAGCAAATACATTCGTTATATCGAAGAAGTCCACGAATTGAAACAAGTTAAAGTAAGTAAAAGACCTTCTGTCCTTTCGATTTTTTCGGTTTTTGTAGAAGCGATTTGGGATTTTTTTTTTTTTTTCAAATCAGGAAACGCCTTTGACCGATGTGGTCTCACCTACGTTCAAGAACTTTCCAGGTTTTCGTCAAATTTGAAGCCGGTATATTAATCTTTGCGACGAGGAAAATGTTTACGGCAGATGGACACGGTATGCCCACATCAAAAATACTATTTGTATATATTATAGGGTTTCCGAAGTTTCTTCTGGATTTTGCAAATAATTTAACAAAGTAAATATTATGATTAGGTGTGCAAAAAAGTTCTCAAATTAATTCTCAAAATACTGCAGATTGATAGCCCAATTATACCGACTTGATACTTCCATTTTTATAAGCCCAATAAGTTAACTTCATTTGATTTCGAATGTAGAATGTAAGCAATGGTTGGCGAGTTTTTAGCGAATGTTCGAGTGAGAAACGTTGACTACAAAATGTTACATGTTTATTAATTGAAAAGAAAAAAAACCTAAATTAATTTATCGAAAACATCGTACGTTGTTTTTTTTCGGAATATCATTTTAAAGGTACTGTCGGGAAAAAAAATCGAACGAAAATAATGAAAATTGTAGGACTTGCGTGAGCCGGTTTGACCAATCGTTTTTGCAGCTTTGCAATGTGTTGTCGACGCGTTTTCCTTATTACAATAGATGTTTATTAACAGCAAGAATGCCTTTCTATGTTCAACCGTTCTTCTTGATTGTCTTTCTTCAAAAATGTTGTGCTCGAAAAGGCTTCTTGTGCTGCATATGTTGAAGACGTAACAGCTTGTTTGGCTGGGAATTCAATTCGTATTAAACTAGAGGACTCGTTTCGAGCCCGTGATTGGTTGGCAGATCACTAAAAGCTTTCGAATATCTCTCACTCGCAATACCTATTCAATGGTCATCGCGATGAAGTTATTCTAAGTAAAGAAATGCTTGCTAAAGACATCAACATCAGGTTTCAACTTTGCAACAGGGATTTATTTGGCACAGATTTGTTTTCGGAACGCTTGGAAGAAGGAGCGAAAACTTCAAAGAAAAAAATTCCTTTTGGTGGCGACCCTTTTCCACACATTCTAAAGAATCCAAGACATCCGTTAAGCCAATAAAACGTGAATATGTTTTGACAAATGTGTAATGGCCTTCCATACTAGAGGATAAGCCCGGCGTTTTAAGCGAAATTCATACGTTACCACAAAGTCGGGAAAAAATAATGATTAACCGGATCTCTCCCTCTCTTGGTTTAAAAACTAATTCAAAGAATTTCCTATGCATAAGAAGCATCAAAGATTTTTCCTAAAGTCAACATAGGGTAGTAATGCCTTTCAATTTAAATTGTGTCCTCTGTTCCAAACGAGCAGATTTTTTCTTTTAGGTTGGCAGGATGTTATTCATTTCATGTCAATATCGTCGGAAGCCAACGGGATACCTTTGCTTATTTTCCCGTAAAGAAGTGCATTTTTACGTTCAGGTGCGTCGCTTCAATGCGTCGAAAGGATGCAGTTAGAACAATTTTTTGAGTTTCAGCCACCTAGGAGAAGTTGCGAAGAACCCAACCAGTGATGCTGCATGCACGCATGATGCATTATCGCGATACGGAAACCAAGATTCGTCGGCCAATAACTTCATCCAAATCATACATAATGCCAAATAAATAATAATCGTTGTTATTAATAGTTTCGCTCGCCGAAGGAAATTCATAACGCACGCGGTCTCACGATTCTTTGATCGCATCAGTATTTTAAATTTTGGATGAAGGACCAATTGATGAGTTTCGCGTTCCTTTCAATGGAGCCAATTTATGCTCGTTGCAATCGAAAAAGCAATAAATAAATTCGTCAAAGTACGCAAGGGAAGCAGTCGTCGTCGCTTTGGCGACAACCCAATAAATATATGTATTTAAAAAAGACAAAAAAAAAAAAAAACGTAATAATAATAATAAAAACCGAAGAACTTTTGAATGTCGCCCACTTCAAAGACCGCATAATTTTGGCTAAAAAACATGAACCGCAAAGCCCATCCGAATAAAAAGGAGTAAAAAATTCGACTGAAAACTTTTTTCATTTACCGCGTTAACAACAACATTTTCAACCTCATCATAAAACTATAAATGAAAAGCTTGTTTGCACATACGAATACATACGTAGTTTGCAGGGCAACAGTATTCACACAGAGCTTCGCTTTGTTGTTGTACAAATCCATGTAAAACTTTTCATACATAAAGTCATCATAATTGTATTTAGGGAAAAATTTTTCTTATGAATGGATTTAAAATTTAAAAATGTATTTCTATGGAAAGTAAACGTAATTTTTTTTTTTTGTTTTTTTTTTTTTTTTTTTTAATTATAATTTCGTAATTATAATTTGTAACAATTTTGAATATATAATAAGCAGTGTAAGCTGTGGAATTTTTCGAATTTTTCTATAAACTGCCTGTGTACGCCAGCAATGAACGGCAGCTTCTGTTGTGCACTATGCGTTCATCTTCTAATCTTGAAATGCATGTAATGGGGCAGCACTTGTACGTTTATCATCATCGATTTCCATTGCTCTATGTAAATGAAATTGTCAACTTCCTCTTCGTAATTGAGAACAGACACACTAGAGAGAGTTTAATGAACTTCCGTTTCATGTTAAATTTAGTCATTAAATTGATAACAAAATTGAATGACAGTCGGAATATAAACAAATTAGAGTTTCGATAATTCGAAATATAAAAAGAAACACCAGATTACTTACTCAAGAGCTTAGAACTTAGAACGTAACAAACACGTGCGTTAAATGATTAGACGAACGCATATAAAGTATAACTGGAAGTCAAGACAGATTAACAGAAGCAATGTGGAGTTTCTTTTTTTTTTTTTCTTTTCTTTCCTTTCCTTTTTATATTAATTGTAATCGGTGGATGATAATTTTGCCTTTTTTTTTTGTAAGAGACGTCAAGCGTGGTTTTAAATATTAAAAAAGAAAAAGTAAAAAACGTATGGTTTATAAGTTCAAGAATGAAACCCATATTCAGATCGTGATGTGTGATTGCTTTAAAATAATTTATTATTTCAGCAACGAGAATTCTTGTGTTGCTCAAAAAAGAAAGAAAAACAAAAAACAGAAAAGGAAAGCTCTTTATACGAGCTTTGAAGTATGTACGATAGCCGAGAGGTAGATCAAGCTGAGCATTTTCACAATGTTTTGCTAATGCACTAGTATTTGTGGTAAGGAGCAAAATTGTATTTCGTAAAGTACATTAAAGTCCACAAAAAACTACCGACCTAATATTTCGGGACGGATCATTCGACGAATGGCGATTTGCAAAGTTTGCATAACCACCGATCTGCCTAACAAGAAAAGCTACTCTTCTTACATAGGAATGAAATATTTGCAATGAAAATAATGTTCTCCGATTTGCATGAAGTTCTTTAACTTCACCTCCGCCCAAGATACTTAAAGCAAAGGAGCTCCGAAAACTTTTGTAAAACTTTTGTAAAAACCATCCATGAACCAAAAATTAAATAAACGCCAAAGAAGTTCGCAAATCTGTAAAATTAAATTATTTTTCAGTTAATCTTCGTGGAATATTTAATATTATTACAAAAGACAAGTCGTTTATTTTCAAAGTTTCGTAAATCCACTTTTTTTTTTAAATCACGATATTTAACATAGCGATTAAGGATAAGAGACTTCACAAAGTCCTACCGTCGCTCATCTATCTGGGCCTACAGCCAATACACCAGCAACGAACGTGAAAAAAGAAGGCGAACCAATCAACAGCTAGAGGAAGATGACAGAAGCAAGGAAACAAGTAGGAGGATTGCAATGCATCGAATATATATATACTCGCTTTGTCCAAATTAATTCAACGCCCGGAAGGAAGACCTTAGAAGTATGTGTATCTTCTAATAAAGAAAATAAAATTCTGGAACAGTTTAAGTCTGTCCAACCGCTCGCATCTTCGTTCGTCCGTTTCTCCGTCTGTGCACCTCCGT
The DNA here is from genome assembly GCA_000688715.1 of Glossina pallidipes. Classification (NCBI taxonomy): domain Eukaryota; kingdom Metazoa; phylum Arthropoda; class Insecta; order Diptera; family Glossinidae; genus Glossina; species Glossina pallidipes. Next base: position 257,013 of record KK499821.1, read on the forward strand.
GCCCATCCATCTGTCCGCCTGTCTTCCTGTCCATTCACCCGTTTGCAGTAAACGTTCTCCTCCTCGCAAATATTTGGCAAGAAAAGCATTGACGTAGGTATTGAAAATGGGCAAATCGGGCAAAGGTCGTGTCTATAATGCAACATAAACCAGAAGAATCTCTTCTTTCTGGGTTCATTACTCATAAACAACAACGGACACATCATAAATATTTTCCACCTATATTCTACAGAACTGGGAAAAAATCAGTCGCGCTTTACCGATATCGTAGAGTGCGAAAGTTTTATTTTTTTTAATCTCTTTTAAGACAAAAACGATGGATGTAAAAGAGTCGGCCATAGCTGGATACAATTTTTTTTAATTGTTTTCAGTCATTTTTTTTCACTCATCCTATAGTTGTGGAAGAGGTTTATTTTAAGCGGGACGTCGATACCTATCACACAGCCGGTGAAACAGTGGCTCTGTTGCGTGACTGATTTAAAGTCACACTTCGTTTTCAAAGACGTTGTATTATTAGATAATCTACCCAAGTCCTAAGCTTAATTCCGGAGTAGGTTCACTTAAGTCTGAAAAGAATTCATAAGAAATTAAGAAGAATATAGGAATTTTTGCATCCTTAAGATGTAAAGGCAGTTTAATGGTGGTTCTGTAACGTTCACTGGCTAAACGCTTTTTATCAACCGTACAGCGCCAATTTAATGAAACATCGTTTAAAGCGTGTTTTATGCATTTGGCGGCACCACATATGCTATTATGCAAGCTAAACACCTTATGTATATAATTCGCTTTATTTTAATATGGACTTTTACTAATGCAAGGCGAATGCTCGGACTGATTTAAATAATTTTCGAACTTGAGATCTGCTGAAGATTTTAGTTTGAAACAAACGAGAATCTTGCACTCCCGTAGGAGCCAAAAATATTAGACTTTGAAAAACTCGTATATAAAATGGAACAGTCAATCCGTCCAACACCTCTTCAATATCTCTTTCGAAGACTATAAGTTGGAATATTTGTGCTTTGTTGTTGTTGTTGCATTTGCGTCTCGCAGATTTTTTTTAAGATGACTATCATAAACATTGCTCCTCAACTTCAGAGCACCGTCTACCAGAAATTGCAAGCTGTAGGCTGTTCTACCTCTTATGGGCGTGGTTATTCGTGAATGGCGTTAATTTTCATGTTTTCTTGCGATAATCAAATCAATTTCGATTGTCATGGTAACGGAACGATAGTGTCATGACGACTTATTATAGTTTATCCGAATCCAGACAATCTACACTTTGCAAGAGAGTTCTTTTTGTTGCTACAAACCGAACGGAAAGCACCTCCATTACATTTCCATTTGCCAGATGTCGCCATTACAATTTACGGCGCAACTTAAACCTTTGTCGTCCTTAAACTTTAATTCTATGATTTACGAATAAGGGGAACGTTAGTCATTATTGACTAATTACGCTGGCATCGCGCCTTCATTTTTCGATTTTCGAACGAAGTTTGATCGAATGATGACGAGAAATCGTTGAGACCGCGTGTATAAATTCTAGACAAATTTCACTATATATAGGTAAATATACATATCTGTAGGTATATACATATATATGAAGGTCAAAGATTTGATTGTATTTATGGATAATTGAATGCGCTACACAACATTTGGTAAATGCAAAATATCTTATGGAGTAAGTACAATAAGTTGATACTCGGTCCAACTTTTCGTTTGTTGTTTCTAGAATGCTGCCTTTTGTCGACAAAATTCTGATGTGGCAAACTTGTAACTATTACGATGAATTTTTGTTGTAAAGTTCGCTGAGCTGTCTTCGGAAAACTCGTCCTTTCATGTCAAGTCGGTCAACAGGTGAATTTTGATTTAACATTCGTGGCTGACGCTTGATAAGAAATTACATAAGCATTTCTAATTCGGTTCATCAAAAATTTTCGTGGACGGATCGGAAAAGAAACTCGTATTGGAAAAGGAAATAAAAATTGGTAAGTTCGCGTTTAATGTTAAGTAAAGCGTCAACTTTTTAGCTTTCTGCTCAAATAATGACATTTCATGGCATTGGCGAGCTCTTCATGGCTATCGATATACTCCCGTATCGTGCGATTCGTTTTCCTTTTAAAACTTAAGAAAATTGATTCGGAAGTCATTCTTATGAAAAGGAAAATCGGTAAAATTTTTTACTTTTGGCAAATAACTTTATTTAGACAAGTTTTCTTCTTATGAAAATGATTTGTAAGCATTTTTGAAAAAGTTTTCAAATTTCTTCAAAAATTCCAAACAGTCGTACATATCGATGAGTCAAATTGTAAGCTGTTTAGAAAAAACACCTGGACCACCCATTCTGAAATTCATCAATAAATGTCGTTTTAATTGTTTTATTACATAAACAAATTTAAGGAAAAACAAAACAAGAGAAACAGATACGATTAACGATTAACGAACACGCAATAACTTTCAACAGCAACAGCGAAAGGTATTCGAACGACAACAGCAGAAATGCCACCAACGCGTAGATCGTGCATACTTATGCATATGTAGGGGGAGATGTGCACAAATCAACAAACTATTAAATGACTACGAACAACAACAGAATAATCTTCAAAAGATAATTAATTTCAAATGTAAACTTAATGGGGCTGCAATGGAGAAAAGAAAACACATTAAAATTTTGAGAAAAGAGAGGCAAGAAAAAAAAAGTCACCAAAACAACCGCACAAACGCACATAAAAGACAAATAAACAGACTGGGTAGACTGATGGACAAACGGACAGAGGGACAGTGGGACAGAGGGACATACGTGTAAACGGTTGCATCATTACGAAGGCATGGAAAGGGGGCAAGAAGAAACTGCATTTTAAACAGATTTATGACATTAATAAAATTTTTGGACAAAAACACGTCAAATACAGTTAATCCAGTTTACACATCATGTTCATGTGTACAATGTCGCGCTTATAATGCTTGTAAGGGAATGAATATAAAAAATCGCTATTAAAATTCTGTCGTAAATTTACAAATGAATTTCTTCTTCTTATCGGTGATGTTGTTGTTATTTTCATTATCTTTTATTTGTTGTTCATCATCACAATTTGTGTAAACAATACGAGATCGTGTTGAGGTCGGTCGGCTGGAAATCAATAAAAATTCAAGCAATAATTCAAATTTAGAATGTTAGCGACGGTAGGGATGCTTGTGTTATATACTGACATTAGCATAAACATAAAAGCTCGTATTCACACACACACACACACACACATACACATACGCGTGCATGACATGACATGCTGACGTTGTTGACAAAACGACAAAATGATGTGTTCAGAGTTTATTGTAAGAAATTTTCAACGTTCAGATGTAAACAAAACTGCATTTGACGACAACCTCCCATGTTAGTATTAGTAGCGGTAAGAAAAAAAACATGCGTACGCTGGTGTCACATTTGCATGCATTACATCCATTCGAATAAGTTATCTAAAAAATATTAAGCCTAGAGCAGGTCAATACATCATTCATTCAATTTTTATGCTGCACTGCCTCCATTAACAAACCGTAATACTTTCCTAATCCTATTTTCTAGATATATGGAAAGAAGCCCGCTCCCCCTCCACCCATCAACACCATCAACACCACTTCGCAGAAAGAAAAACAAAAATGAAAAAGAACCTTGCCCCAAAGCAACATTGCAGACGCACAATTTCAACCCGAGCACATATACATCGTGTCTGTGTTTTGTTATGATTTGTCACCTCGTTACAGCAACACATCATTTTATGTTTTGTATGCATTTGGCACGCGGTTAAAATGTGCATCCATCACAAGTAGTAGAGAATCCATTCCAATCCATTCATTCATTCGTCGGTACGTCCGCATGTTCGTCTGTCCGTCTGTCCGTCTATTATTTCTTCATATTCATTCACCTTATGGCATTATAAACAATTTTTTAAATGCTTGTCTGTCTGTCACTGGTGTTGCTTAGCTTTCAACATAGCATAAATTGTTGTCTCCCCCCTTTTTTTTCGGTTAATCTAGTTGGCATATATACGCATATACGTGCACGCAAGCATCTCTCTGTCAGTTTAAAATTTCCCTAAAATTAACTTCAATACACAAGTGTTGATGTCTTCAATTAGAAAATTTCAAACCAAAAGAAGAAAAAAAAAAGAAAAAATAAAAGAAAAGAAAAGCAATGTATTGAAGAATTCCCGTGCTTTATAAAATTTCGTATGAGCAAGGACTGTGTTGCGAGCTGCAATTAGTTGCTGCTTTTTTTTTATGTTTTTTTGATGAAAAAATGCCATATTTTATTGCTTTACTCAAATGTCTTGATAGCTGATGGTGACTATGTATACATAGTTGTTCGTATGTACTATTGTAATATGTATATACATATATTCAACACGTTTCGCTATTTTTAATTAATATTCAATATTTATGTTACCCATCTTAGCGTCACATAGCAAGGGAAAGTGGAGCAAATAGTTGGAAAATAGTGTCAAATTGAAACACATTGAATTTCCTCGAAGGATGAAAGGTTGTTATTCAAAATAAGTGCAAGACACTGGGTCCGATAATGCAATGATCGCATAACCACTGTTTGTTTCAGTGTTCATACAATCTTTCCTTACTTCACTGTACGATTCTTTCGTGCAGATGAACACTTTTCCGCTTACTTGGGCATGTTCGTCGATGCTATTCTAAGTCATTAAAAACCCTTTTCAATGCTAAAAATTGTTGTTTTTTATTAGGGTAGATTTTCGATTCAATTGATTATATTTGGTGTGAAGGTTTGTTTTGAAAATTAGAAAGAACCAGGTATACCCTTCTAGGGGACTTCTAAAATTTCGAATACATGGAAACATTTTCTTCTCACTAACAGTCGCTCAGTGAATATAACCGTAGGCGATGCCTTGAATGAGTTAGACGAAGACCATCCAAAAATCAATGCCATGGACGAACTGATCGTCGTCAAGATAGTCATGTGACTTGTCGTGAAGTGCCAGCATTCGCACGTGTTATTACGACTACACGTTCCTTACTTTGAAAGAGTGAAATAAAAATTATTTGTTACGTAAACGGAAACGTTCAAAACAATCTAAATATATCGTTGCGGGAGGATGTGATCTGATCTTAAATTTGATCTGCAATTAAAATCGAAATCGACACAACATTTTATATATGAATTGAAAATTGCAAGAGAAATGAAATAAAATTAATGGAATTTCATGCTTCGATTGTGATAGCAAATTATGTTTGCGAAATCGTCTGATAGAAGTCATATTTGACCATCTCGGGCCCTGTTAAAGACGAAGCAAAAAAGGATTTTAGGAGGAGCACGGAACGCAAGTACAATCAATATCACTACATATCGTATTTACATTCGACTTCAGTATGAATTATAAAGCTTCGGAAAACATTATCGATATACATATATAAGATCGATATATATAGATAAGACTTTATTGATAATGATTATAGAAAGACTGATGGGGGAAAAAAAGTGAAAGAAAAGATATTTCTTTCTGGGTATATTCGGCAAATCGAGTTCTCTTCAATTAATGCGTAATAAGTGGCTTACTCTACCTTCCACTCACTGTTCCTAGTAGAATTTGCCAAAACGAGATGAAATTAATTCAGTGCTGAATCTCCAGGGTTTTAAGGTCTTGCCTTCTTCTCGAACACCGATTTCCGTTGATAAGAAAGTTGTTAGCGAATTGATAAGAGAATTAAGGTTAATGATGTCGTTTTAGTCTGCGCTAGTTCAGAGGAGACGCTACACTTTTGGACCAATAGTGCAGGTTTGGCATACTTTTCCTATCAAGCGATTACGTAACGAGTCCAGTATCAATCCGTTGTAGCTTGTTGCGACATGAAGTTTTTCCTTGCAAATTTTGTAACAATACAACAACAACAAGTTATTTTGATCCGTTATCTATGACCCGTTCAAAGACACACGGAACGATGTGAGGACGGCTAAGTGAACGCAACTTTCAAAAAGAAGTTGTGCTTAGTATTAAACCACTTTTGTTTTTCTTTTCTTTATTCTATTTTCTTCCCTTCAACCCACTGTCGCTAAATATTAATAAAATTGAGAAAAAACAAAAATTTACAACTATTTTTTTATATGCATAATACACAAACAATCGAAAAACATTCAAGTATAACATCGTCAACATGTCGTCAGGCAAAGTAAAAGCTATTTTACTGCTGCTGTCAATAAAATCAATTTAATATATGAATATATTCCATTAGAGTCGAATGCAATTCAATGACAAGTGAAGCCAGAGAAAAAGAGCGACAGTCAGTAATTGTAGTCAACAGAGTCATCACAGTCGTCAGCGATGTGAGCTGGGCGACGTCACTAAGATCTGCGAACCGATGCAAAGCTACACGTTGCTATCTTGCGGGCACACTGTTTATTTGCTTATATGAAATTAGAAAATTATTTTCAATTTTACTTTCTATTTACCATTCCGGTAGAGGAACGAATATGTTAATTGCATCATACGATATGTAATACTCAGTATTATGCTTTGCTGAGCTTAGATAGAGCTTGAACTCGCTGTCTCTACAATTCTTCTTCAATCGTACGGCGCTTACAGGACGGACTAATGTAAACAACACATTTCATCATTTATGGAAAAAGCAACTAAGATTAGCTCGAATCTAGCTACAAGATACTTTTTTGCAAAAGCAACGAATACCTACCTGAATTTGAATGTAACTTTTTTGTCTACCTTTTTTTAGTTTTATTTTTAGTTTTTGTGATTTTCTGTTTACATATTAACGCGGACGTATGTTCAGTTTTATAACTTATACCGCAACATAGCCGCAAGACCAAATAGATGGACAAATGTGTTGCAATAGTATGCTTGCACAACTTGTCAAGAGTATCCTTAGCAACAAGACAAGACAAGGTCGCTAAATGCAACGGGATTTGGGGACTTGAAAGTAGAGCTTTCTAGCAAAAAAAAGGAGGAAAAATATTTGCAGATAATTTACAGCAAAGATACCGATTCGTCGGTGTGGAGATATGTTTCGATTTATTTTCTTACTCGTAATTGTGATGCGCTTCTTTTGTATGAAATAATAAAAAATTTCATTCTAATCAAGTTGCGGTTAACTGCTTAGATTTTAAAGAGACGTCATTAGCGGCAGTAGTAGAAGGAGAAGATTAGTTTTCTTAGAATATATGTAAAAAGTCTTGAACTCGCACTACGCGAGTTGAGAACTCATTGCTTTTATTTGAAACTTCTTCCCTCTAAATGAACATAATCTTCATAAAAGCAAGCCTTTGCTTATAACGGTTACTTTTGTCACAGGCGAGCCTGTTGGTGTATTGTAGTATTTCTAGTGTTTATTAATGGTTTGACTCAAGTTTATTTTTGAAGGCAGCTCCACTTTATTATCTACTTATTACCTAATTACTTACACTTGTTATCTTACTGTATAGCGTTGCCAGATAAATCGTGTTTTTCCAGAAGGATCATGGTGTATAAGGAATTTTTACAAATGATTTTTACTAAAATCGTTTCATAGATTCCATATATTCCGATTTAAATCAAATTTAATGATCGCATCAAACCATATTTTCTCTTTTAACATTCGATATCGAAACTCAGATCAATATTCACTGCTTAATAATTTGTGCGTGTTGTTTCACTCATCTATTCCACTGGTTAAATATTTATTCATCGATCGATTCGTTTTGCTAAGAGCAGGCCTAACTACTCGCTTACTTGCTTACGCCGTTCAGACATTCTGCGATGCTTGATCGGTACTCGACTTGTCTGTCCATACCTCTCGCCGTTGCTCCATTCATTGATGCAAATGTATTGCTGCTTTGTTAGTAGCTTTTTTGACAAACCCTTTGACCATCTAATTCCGATCCTTGCTTAAAGGTTCGTTCCCTTTGTTTGTGTGTGGTTAGACTTTTGAAAATCAGGGTTTGCACAATCATTTATGGTAGCTGTTTTAAACTATTTACTCACATGTACCATCGAGACCAAAAGTGCAGTAAGACTTAGTTCTTTTCAGTTATTCTGACGTGATTTTCCATGAACTCCTTCTTTTCTTTTCCGGCTAAATTGTTAATAACAAATAATTCTTCCTGGCGCTTCCATCTATGTATCAGGCCAAAAATATGTTAATAGTCCTAGTAAGTCTTCGTCCATCTATATTTATATCCACTCTATAGTTCAGGGCTATATTAGATTTCTTTTTCTACTTGTAACCTTCACCAACACAGAAAATAAGCAAATCCTCTATAGGTGCCGGGAAATGTATACATTCTTGAATGGCGTAAGATTGCAATTCAATTCCATTCTTTCATTTGATCGTTGTCCGTTGTCGGTCTCTTCATAAATCTTACAAACAAATAAACTTTGGGCGTATAGCAAATAGTAACATAAAATGATTAATAGATAGACTTACGAAAGCCATCTGTCATGTTGAATGTGGAAAATAAGTTGACCCTAAATGATAGGAAAGACAATTGACAAAAAATAGTGACATTGTTCATATAATGCTTGGAAACGGTGATGGAGCTGGAGAGCAGTAAAGATTCGTTCTAAGGGCTATGCAAAGCTTACGCTTGTTTAGAAGTCGATAAGCCATCATAACAACTTCAAAGACTTTCAATTTCGAAAGAATTCGGTTTTCGGAATTTTTAAAATATTTATTCTCCATGGATTCACGACCTAGTTTTCACTTTTCTATAATACAAAAAACTATATGTAATAGTAACGTGAACTTATGTGTGTGTTTGTGTGTGTGTGTGTGTGTGTATGTGTTTTGAATTTAGAAATGCAATCAAAACATTAAGTTTACCTTATAATTTCGTTAGTCGGGGAAGAAAGGAGCAAAACGGCATCAGTATATGTAGTGGTTCGTATATTAGTTTTTTTTTTCTCTTTCTTTCACTGGCAATTATCTTAAACTGTATCATGTTGAGGAATTAAATGCTTGCATTATAACACTAGCACGATCCATATTAAATATCAACGGGAAATAAAAGCAAAAGTGAAGCAAAATCTTAGCAGCAATAACGCACCCACCAAAGCCAACAGCTAATAGCCAACCAAAAAGCTTGGAGACCTGCAATTTGCAAAAAATGAAAACAACCAACTGAGAAAAACAATAAAACGGCAGCAAAAAAAAAAAAAAAAAAAAAAAAAAAAAAATAATAAATAAATAAATAAATAAATAAAAATTGGCAAAAAGTTTCAAATTACACTATCTATAAACAACACCAATAACGACAACAACGACTACAACAACAAAAGCAATAACACCAACAATAACAGCTACAGTAACAGCAGAGCGCAAGCAGTGATAATAAAATGAAATAAAAGTAAAAAAGGAATAAAAAAAACACATCTAAAAAAAGAAAAAAAAAAAATTCAGAAAAAGTGTCGGTTCATAATAAGCGACAGGCAGCAAAATGTTAATATGGACCACCAACCAAAAGTTGGCGGTGGTGATGGCGGTAGCAGCACCGGGAGTAATACAAAAAGATTGTATCGAAAGTAATTTGTTTCAACGCTTTCTTGAGACGCTACTGTAGTAAAATCTCACACAATTAACTTCAGTAAGCAAGAGAAGCAACAACGAAAAAAAAAACAAAAAAAAGCAAAGGAAACATTTTAAAAAGAGCGGTCATGATCAAACAACAAACAACAACGCAATAGCTCAGCGTATAAAATGCTTGAAAGGATGTACGTTTTAGCCGAGACAGACAATCAGACAGATAGATAGATAGACAAAAGAAGAGCGCTTAGATAGATTAGCAAATTGTATAGATGATGGAATGACTGGCGCAAGCAAGGACAGATGGCAACCAACAGATAACCGAGCTTAGCTTAGCTGTGCTCAGCTGAGCAGTGCAGCTCGCTAAGAGAACTCAACTGAATTGAATTGAAAACGAAACTGATATTTAAAACTTTATAAAACTGAATGAAGAAAACAAAAAAAAAAAAAAAAGAAAAAACCAAATAAATAAATAAATAAATAAAATAATATAAAATATAAAAAAAGCATTACAATGGAATCCTTTCTTTTACGCTAACTTTAGAGAAGAATCAAATTGATATTCTTAAGGGGGAATACGTGTGATACCACCAGATACCACATAATATTGGCCAAGCCATGAAAGAGAGAGAGAGAGAGAGAGAGAGGGAGACAATCTCTGGCTGTCCGTTTGCCCGCTTGCCTGCCTGCCTGCCTGCTCCTCTCTAAGATGCATGTGCTGTTCATTTTCTTCTTATGTTTCTTATAAAGAGCTTTAAAGTGCTATTAGTTAAATGCTAATGTCGTGTTTAAAATCATGTTTTTACATTATCTTTATGAAAATCGTCCCTCTTTACAGTTTATGTATATTGTGTTGTGCATGTATTTGTACGTTACCCGCGTTTAGTTATGCTGCATGTTTTTGAGATGAAGCGCAATAACTTTTCAGCTGAAGCGCAAAATTCAATTAGTGCAACTGAATTGAAAATTACCAGAATTTTGTTGTAAAACAACAACAATAACAATCAACAACAACAATAACAACAACAGCAACAAGAACAACGACAACAACATCAACATTAACATCAACAGAAGCAACAACATAAAACGTGAAAAATAAAGAAGCCCTATCTATCGGCCCTGCCCCAGTAGCGTCTTTAAAAAGAATATATTATGGAAAGTGTAACTAAATATTTAAGTAACTCTAAGCAATGCAAACGGAGAGACACAAGAGACCCCCCAGTACTAGGCAACAAACGAGTAACAATAACCGAAGATATCTTATCGCTGGGTCTTGTGTGCGTTAAGGTGTGTGTGTGTGTGTATGTATTTTTTTTTTTTTTTTTATAATACAAAAGAAGTTTATAGAAATTATTGCGATTTTTTTTTTATTTAAATCTCAAGAACTTATTGTTGCAAACAACTGGGCGACAACATTGTCAAGTTATTGTTGGCAGTTATTTTTTTTTATTTATTTTTTTATTTATTTTTTTATTTTTTATTATTTTTTTTTTAATCTTTCGGAAACTTATAACAATTGCTTCTTTTTAAGAGATATGCAGCAAGCAATAAAGAAACAAAAATAATATATAACAAGAATATAAAAATTATTATAAATTACTTTAGCGTGACATTAATTTTGCCTTTTGTGCGCTGTGTTCTTTATGTAGCTTACGCGCCAAAGTTTCATAAGCCAGCTTGTGCCGGCATTCCTTATCATTTTCGGTGTACATATCACAGTTCTGTGCAGAATAAATACTTCGCTTTATAATCTTATAATAAACTGTCATCAATCAATCCGTTTGAGTTTTGTTTTTGCTTTTGCTTTTGCTTTTGCTTTTGCGTTTTTCTGTTTCTCAGATGATATTTGTAACTACGAAAGCGAAATATATTACATTTCTTTATGGGCTTGCGAGGCCCGCAGCAATATCTTAACCAGTTAATAAGTTAAAGCCCAGCAGCTATGCTAAATTCATCATCATAAACTTACATATTAGTTAAGTGAAAAAATTTCTGATTTTGTGATTCGAAAGGAGAAAGGAGCAAAAAAGGAACAACAATAACAGAAGAAAAAGGCAAAAAAAAAAAAAAACACTGAGTAAAAACTACTTTACAAATTCAATAGAAAAGAATTTTTTTGATTGAGAAAAGTACGCCTTTAAAATTTTTTCCTACTGAAAAAATGAGAGATAAAGAAAATTTCAATATCACACAAAATATTCAAATGGATACAATGTGGAGCAAAAAAAAAAAAAAAAAAATTAAAAATTGAAAAAACTTGAAAAGAAAAAAATAAAACAATTTGCTTGCATAATAAAATATTTGGGAGGACATCAACTGGGCGTATTATTCATTTTAAGTTGGTCCAATCAGACTCTATTGCACTACGCTAAAGTCAGAATATATGAAAAAGCAAGCTTTGCCAGAGATCAGGTGCGTTCGATCGCGACTGGAGCACACACTGTTTGACTCCAACGTAAAAACGCATTGCGGAAATTCGGAAGATCGAAAGACTTGGACGCTGAAATACAAGAGTACGGCAGATTACTTAACTGCAAGCCAACGGTGGCAAACAACGACGACTGACGACTCTGCATGCTCTCCATGCATGCTCCGTCCCAACGGATTGAAACCGCTTGAAGTGAGTCGCCTCTGTTTGAAGTTTCATTGAAATTCATTTTCAAACGTCCTCATGAGTGAGTGATGATTACCTTCGCGCCGTCTATTAAACGTTCTTCTGCTTGTTTTGCGGTACGACAAGAAAGATAATGAGCTTTTGCCTAATAGGCGACTTGGCGACAATTGTCATTCAATCATCGAGAGATATGAACGACATCTCTACGAATAGGTAATAGATGATCCATATCTTAGGTGAATTGCAATCAGATTTTCATGAGCCATGTATCGTATTCTTAACGGTGTTAGTGTAACTCGAATGCTTATGCTTGTCGCGTTGCAAACAAGCTGTGGCCTTCTGAAATATGTGCATTATAAGTATCTTGAGATATGCACACACCACTGTTGAATGTTAATTGGCTTTTTTACGATATTCATATCGATAACCTGAGTTTAAAAGCTTAACATTCTCATGGATCAAAACTTTACTAATATGAAACCGAGGCACAAGCAACATATTTTATTGTCAACGACATCGTGCAATTATTGCACGACAGGATAAAATCGACGGATTTATCACCATTGCTTAGCTGTCTGTCGAAGTATTTATGGACATTTCTCTGCCACAATGAATGTGTCCAAGACCGGAGCATTTCGACGTCATAGTGGTTTGTTTTATCTTCTTATTCCAATTTCCGTAATACGGGCAAGTCGTGCACGACTGGGTTATATCTGTTATTAGCTTCCCGATTCAAATTTAGGGATTGTTATAAAGGCGTACCTTAGTCATACCCACACATACACACACACACACACACGCATGCGTACACATGCACACACAAACCGCTACATGATATATTTAATTACCTTTTCTTCATGGAGCCATACGCGGATGTATTCAAAAATACCTGATGCGGGTGCAAAGATGTTCATGTGTGGGTGTGTGTGTGTCATGTATTTCAAGTTCATTTAAATAGCGAATACACGATTTTATGGGTATCAATCGATGTTCATATGCAAGCCAATCTACGTACTCTTTAAGTGATTGCTTTACTACCACGTTATTAACACATTTCTTAACTGTTGTCATATGTGCTAATGTGTAATAGTGATGGGTATTAAAAATTCAGCTTAAGCTATACTTTTCTTTTTTTGTTTTTTAATTGTCACACGAAACGAGATTTTCTTGTTCTCATTTCGTATATGTATTTCAGGCAAGGCAAGGCAGCTTATCTATGATTTTTTCTTTTTTTTTTCTTTTTTTAAAGCAAAATAAGGCTTTCTTTCACTTTTTGTCATTCTATATGCTCCAATTGTCGATTTAAGTTGACAGCTGATGATGACATAAATCAATGACCGTTACAGTAATGCAATGACGACGATTGTCAAACGGCTGGTGTTGTCGTTGGCATTTAAGAGATAATTGGCTTTATCTTGCTATTTGTAACATCTACAAATTCACATCATAGCCATCATATTCATCGATTGGATTTTAAGGCAATTGGGACGTATTCGTTTCATTTTTGTTTTTTTTTAGTTTATTTATCCTGGTATGCAGTTTTGTAGTTTTTTCCGAGCGCTTATCCGCTTTACTCGGTGATTGGTTTCTTGACTATCTCCGCTTAACGTCAACTTGAGCTTTGTGATCCGAAGATGAAAATTTTGGTTCAGATTTTCAAAAATTAAGATTTATTTAGTTTTAATGGCTGGCTTACAAAGGCTTAAAATAATTATATTAATTATATTAATTATATCTTTCAATTGTATTCTGAAAATGTTCTGATCTGTAACAACGAATCATATAACGCAGTTAGGCTATGTTTGCTATTAATTGAGACAATACCTGCATGTTATAAATCATAGACGAAATTGATTGACAATAATTGAATTATTAAGTGCGTTCTCTTTTAACATAACATTACTTATATACCCTTACAGTTTATTCATTAATAAGAATGCATTCAGTTCTCTTCAATGCAAGTAATTATTATTCATGAGCTTGGGCTCCAGTTTGTAAAAAAAGGAAGAAAAACACAAAAATAACTATGTTTTCTTATTTTCTTTATATAACTGCACACACACACACACACACACACAAACACACATAGATTTTCAATTTTATGAAAATTATTATTATTTTTGTGGAGATACGACTTAATGGAGCGGAGCCAACTATGTAAATGTATATAATAAAAAAAAAAAAACAACTCTTCCCAATGGTTTCTCAATAATTATTTGTACCGCACGAAGAATCGAGTCTGAGTACATTACCTTGAGAGTAACTGTCTTTCTACATTTCCGTATTTATTTAATTTATGTCAAATATTGAGATATCAGAATAGATGGCAGACTTGCCAGATCAAAATAATAATGCTTTCTCACTAGGCTGCGATCACTTCTGTATTTCTGGTATATCTTTAGCTTTTCCCACCTTTTTCTTATCGTCAAGATGTTACGCATAGACGCGATACAGCGCTTGAGTGAGATTGAAAACCATAAGTCTCAGCACAAACAGGCGTAAATCAGTGGGGGTCGCTAGTAAAGATCAACGTGCATCGACCTGGTCATCAAAAACGACTCTCCCTCAACCCTTTTCATGCATTTTAGCAAGTGTTTGTTGTGATATTTGTACTCTTTGTTTCTAAAAGTTTCAGTTTGTGAAAATTCTTTCATTTTATCATGAAATAGAATTTTTTTCAAGAGCATTTGCAAATTGTATGAGCTTTTTATTGAAAATTCGCTTCGCAGTCACGGCAGCTTTATCCAATCAAGTCAATGAATGATATGAAAAAATTCAAATCCACTTACGAGCATGTTTCCATGTCGTGGTCACTAGAAAAGAGATAATACCGATAATGATGATGATGATGCTGGTTCCAATTTATTAATTATGTGAGGAATAAAGCGCGTGCTTTTCTTCTTTTCTTTTTTGTGGGAGCATATGAAGAATGCTTGGCCGAAAGAGTTGTGATGATGAAAACTAAGCTCACTATATATATATATATATATGTATGGGATAGCAGGTGGCATTCGGTATTCGGTTTAAGCCGACTGCAATAGTTTTACATGTTTTTCCCTTCGATTTATTTGAAAAGAATTTTTCTAAATTTTCAAATTATTTATTGTAAACTAAAATGTAAACACGATATGTCACAATTCAACTGTCAGTTAATGTTTACGTTCTGCACGCATACATGTCTAATACGCTATACGCTACACACCGTACGCTATACGCATGTAAACTCATTGTCAAATATCTTGTGAGGCCCCCTCAAGTTTTCGTAATAGCAACAAGCAAACGCAGCATAAACTCGCTAACAAACTGGCGAATGTGTGTATGAGTGTGTATGGGTAACGGAGTAAAATTTTTTGACAGTTTGTTTATTTGAATTTGTCGCGTATTTACTTTCGAACGTTTGGAGTGTGTTAACGATGTGGGCGGTCTGGTCTGGTTTCTACCGAGTGTGTGTTAAGCACAATAATTTTTTTAATAGAACAATAAAAACAACAACAAAGAAGGATTTTGATTTGATTTTTTTTTTTTTTTCAACTTATTTTCCGTTGGCGTCTAAGAAAAATTTGTCTGATCATAATTTGTAAATATGTTTATGTTAAAATGGCATAAAATTGTTAACAGTTCATAGAATATAAGCAAAATGTATACAGGAAGGCAGACGATATGTGGCGAATATATTAAAATCAGGTTAAATGGTAAATATGGGAAAATATTTTCTTTGCATGTGTGTGTGTGTGTGTGTGTGTGTGTATGTGTGTGTGTGTATGTGTGTGTGTGTGTCTGTGTGTGTGTAAATAATGTGAAACAAGACTGCTTTCGCTACATGTCAAAAAAGATCGCTTTATTTAAAAATCGATTCTATTTTAACTCTTCTTTCTGTTTTGCTTTTCATTATGATTTTATTTACATTTTTGTTTTGCATTTCTATAGCGCATTAGCAGCATTAGCTTTAATTGTTGAAACTATACGACCATAAAAATTTGTTCTCTTTGACATTTAAATTCATAAGAGATAAATCTTTTGTTACTGTTGTTGTCATTCATTTTGCCGAACTACAAGCAACGGCAGAGTAAGTGGCATTCGTAGTGTTATTCAATATCCGTTACAAATTTTAATTTGAGCTAATAGCATAGCGTTGAAAAATTTTTTAATCTTTTTAGGGTGTGACTTTAAAGGCTTCGAATCACCTGTGGTGCACTGAGCTCATTAAAACCGGTCAAAACGATTGATTCAACACTCTACCCTGTTCTATAAGAAGCAATCTCTTACGGGGGCATATCGTTTAAGAAACGTATTTCGAAACGATGGCTCGCTCTTACGGTCCGGGTATTTCATCTAAAAAAGCAAATCCGATTCAAAAGAAAACGATTGTGGATCTGCCTGTAATACTGATTATTTTTCATTCGTGCATCATGGTCTGTCCGCTTTTTCATTTCAAATTTTTGGTTATCAGTTTGTCGACATCGATTGTAAAATCAGACGAATCGATCTGCCCGACATTATGAAAACATCGTGATTAACGGGTCTTTAGTGAGTCTGCCAAAGGAGTATCTTAGGTACATATGCGCACACGTACCGCTAGATATGAAAAAAAAAATTTGTTCAAATTCGAAAATCGTTTTTGTCTTGAAATACGCTTTTGTTTCAATACTAAGCAAACTAAGCTCGGAAAGATAAAAGTTTACGCTTACTCATTACCTTTCGTGATCGATACGAAAACTGTAAGCAATTTAAGAACTCCTTTAGTATTGAGAGCACGGTTCGCACAATAATTGTCGGAAAATCCTAAATAAATAAAAACGTGCTCTCAAATTGTTTTTCCTCATTGTCTGCAGATTATATAGAAAAAACTGTTGCAAGTGTTGATCTTACAGTTATGAAAAAATCCAACGTCTAATAAGATTAAGTATTGTTGCATGGATGTTACACGACATGGTTGTAAGTGATATGGTGAAGGTCTGGGAAACTTGGAATTTAATACTTAGGTGAAGTGCTTAGCTAAAGCCAAGCTGTGAGTCAAGCGTTTTCCAAATTCAATTTTGAATAAAAAGAATTTATAATCAAAACTTTCTAAATAACGTATTTGCTTGAAAAAACCAAGCATTTTGAAGACGATTGTGTATCAATCTGCGTTGCTACAAGAAATAGCAGAATGACATGAATCTGAAAAGTTCCCAGACCAAGCTGAAGATCACCTCCTGGAGTGACTTTGGTGGACACGGCCGGACGTACGCGAACGTTCATCACAAAGCAAAATCACTTTTCTAGCTTCTTTGCGAATAAATGGCCGTTTCTTCTCAAACATCTCACTTGGTCTAAATAGTTGCGCTTGATGTTGTTCAGGTGTAACGGTTTCACCAAGCCCTAACTTTAAAAATTCATAGCGAATGATTTCTTACTAATCCCATCTGCTCCCACGAAGCTCCAGAAAGTTCATCTCGCGAACCATTTTTCACTGTTTCATAATTTATTGCGTTCTCATCCTAAGCCAACTAAACCATTTCCGTAGCTATTGCTGCATTTTACTCCGGTTCAAAACAAAGAAAGATGCAATGCCTTAAATGCTGACAGTTGACATCCCTCTGCTGAATGACCGAAGCATATACGGCACAAACATTAAGCTCTAAGATATCTGTGTCCTGAATTTCGGAAAATATTAAAGCATTATGTAGATTTTACGTCCGGTCCGTTTTCTAAGAGAAAGTCTACCCAATATTATAGGGTGTAGAAGCAAATGTGACGTCTCACATCTGAAAGTATCGTCTCTAAGATAAACGCAACTGTGTAAATTATCATTATAAAGCATTTTTGCAGCTTTGTGTGTGTGTGTGTATATATATATATATATATATATAATATATTTTTGCGGTTTTTTATATATGAAAGGATGGAATCCGTGTTATAAGAATTGCAACGCTTTGATCACTAATTTCTTTCGGTTTTAGATTGTGGTGGGTAGAAATTATTCGATTCAAACCGAACCGATGATACTTCTCTGCAATTGTGTTCTCCATGTGTGTAAGCGTGTTGTTTAACTTGTCAAATATTATTTACCTTATGTTTTTATTGGTTTTTGTAACGTTATTTATTTATTATTTATTTATTTTTTTTATATTCTAATACTCGTGTGTGACAGTTATGGCGATTACCGAAACAAATTGTTCAAGGTTAGCTTGCTTGTCAACTGTCGACAATGTCACGTTTAAGTTTGACACTTATGTGGGTTAATCGATTTTTTTCGCTATAAAGTGAGCTAAGCCGTTAAACTTGAGTGAGCATATATTCATTTTTTACTTTAACCACGCTACGGATAGAGTATTAGAATAAGGGTCAACTTCTTATTTTTTATACAAACATATCACGGGAACAATGAAAACAAAAATTGTTTATGATGCAACTTTGTTGTAATTTAAAAACTTAACGCATTTCTTTCTATTATTAATTATTCTATCAAGTTGTTATCCATAAAATACTAGTGAGCTCGTTTTAACTGCGCCTGTCAGTCTGTTTACCTACCATCTCTAGAAGATACAGACTTTGTCTCAAATTTATTCTCATCACATTTACCAAAGTTACTTACTTAGTTAAATCGGCGGTACAGTGTGCTCGGAATCATTGGTCCTTATGCACTGGCATACTGCCGCCTAGAAGATAAGAAGCGCGAGTCCAGGCAAAGTTTTTATACCAGCGTCCAATGCCCAGTGTGGTAGACAATATTTTTGATTTACAATTGGCGTGCGACCGCAGCTATAGTGATTGCTCGAATAATAAATGCGGAGCACTTACTTTTCGGGCATACATCACCCATTCTGCGACCCCTATCTCGCCCTTTCTTCCTTGATTACTGTCGTGCGTATACACAGGCGCACATAGGGATTATCACAAAAATTTAAAACGGATTGTGTGCACACAGTTTCTACTTTCGCTACACTTACCCAGATAGTGTTGCCTAAATACATACATAACAAATACCTTATCAAATACGTACGATATACATATACATATAGGTTTATATTGATTTTTACTTCATCCCGCAATCAAATATCGTATTTAGTATCGCATTCACGGAAGTGCAGTAATTCATGATAAGCGTAACATATTTCAGTCTGAGCTTTCGTATTTAAATTTCTGGCGAAAGGCGCCCGCATAGCCGAGACTTCTTGAAAACGATTTCCTAAAACAACATAGCAGCAATTGCAAAAGAATGTGAAGGAATGAGACAATAAAAGAGCTCGTTTTAATCCAATGTCAACATGAGACCAATATAAGATTACGTGCGCAGCCGAGAAGATATAAATTTGATATCCAACAATTGCTTGAGTCCGTCTGCAATACGCAAATATGCAGAGTACTTAACTTAATTTTCGCCCGCCTATCTACTAATGTATTCCCGCGAGTCTCTATGTGAGTTTTGTGTAGAAATTCGAATCTGTTCCGCACCTTACACTCTTCTAAGTTAACTTCACTTCTGTTTACTCACTTATACCCAACGTGTTCACATAGTTTTGATTAGAACAAATTCAAAGTCAATTAGGCCACGCTCTTTTGCCAGCCTATCGGTCAGACTTTAAATTGTTAATATGCATGTGAACTCACAACAACTTTGAACGATATAGCCATGATATGGGTATAATCGATCATTATATATCTTACAACAAGCCGTCGACAACATTCCAAAGCTAAAAATTTATTATAAAATAAAAATGGTTTTTCACGAAAATCTAACGTGAACGAGGACTTGAAACATAAATCGACCAGGGCTACATGCAGTGTAATTAATATTTTTTCGAGTCAACGAAATTATTACACTTTGTCTAATTGCGTCATAACATGACAAAAATTGAATCCTATTCGTATGTAAAAGTCTATTTTCCATAAGCACGCTTATGTAGAAAGAGTAAAGTAAGTGATAGCCCAAATCCAGTCCAGTATATAGCCCACTATACCGGACTTCTATGTCAAATCACTATTTTGATCCAATTTCCATCGCAACAGACTTCAAGCTTATTACTTGTGAGAAGAGATGGCGAAGATGGGCGCATATCTCAACCAAGTTCCTCATCTATTCAGCAAATGTAGCAAAATATTATTTTTCACTGCCCCTCTCCTCGAAACTTTAAAATGCTTAAATGTTTTTCATATACGAGCTGTTATGGAACAGAGCGTGCCATGCAGAGTGACCGTAAAAATGGTTGAAAACGTATATACATGGCCGGAGGGAGATATCCTGCACATCTTTTCTTTACAATTTCTTTCTATTACCTCATCTCTTCAAAAATGTTATAGGAAAGATTTTGTGACGAACTGAAGACTTTATATGACTTAAAACTTTGTTTTTTCGAGTGTAGTTGCTAGACTTACTTTTTTTATCCTACGACCAATCACACAGGCGATGTCCCTTATTCGTGTAATGTGGTGACGATTGGAAAGAAGTGAGAAAAGGGGAAGGGGTAGATAGTTGTTATGTCCAAATTTTAATGACCAAACACTCATTGCAACTACAAGCAAAATGAAGTCTGTCTCGACTCGGCTACCTAAACTCGACAAACTGGCCGCATCTCTAACCCATAAATCAGATTTCAACTCTGACTTTATAACAATACAGTGAAATACGCTGGAGTATAGTGATTGGTTGATTCAATGTAACGGACTTTGTGATCGATTTTTGTTTGATTTTTTTCAAAATAAAAAATCGATTTTTTGGAAAAATTTCCTAAAATTCTACAGGAAACTTTATTATAACGCCGTAACTGAAATGTAAAAGTTATGGGCCGAGAATTGTGATGCGTTAAAGGGAAGGTTAATATTCTTACAAGAACAGTTGTGCCGCCACTTTACCTTTAAAGACGTTTTGAAAAATTTGTTAACGAATTTTTAAACGCGTGCGAAGCATTAGTTCTAATACATAGAATAAATTAGGTCAACATATCCGTTAAATCGAATCCGTAAATTCTTCTGTACGCACTGAAATAATACATAGGGGTTATCCGCAAGTCGTTCCCTGTATTGCGTGGAGGGTGTAAAAAGGTGTAAAACAAAAAGTGCAAGCGCGATATCGACTTGAAAATTAGAAGCAACACACTTATCACATACGGATATATATTAGATTTGGTGGAAAAGGAGCTTTAACTAACGTGTGATTAGCAGCATATTGAATGGATTTCTTGTAAATATTAGTAACAGTTCTCTTAGCACATATTTATTCACCCTTTAAGTTTTTCATTGAGATAATTTTTTTGTTTTTTTAAAAATATCTTTGTTACCCATGAGAATATTAAAAATTCATTTAATTAGAAAACGTTGCTCAGAATGCAAACAAAACTTTAAGATAACTGAATATTAACCAAAAAACTAAGCCAGACTGACTATGGTCGATATGGTGCATAAAACATTTTAATAAATTGAACTAATAAAATTATATAATTTGTCTTAAGCCATAATGTGGTCACTTAAGAATTTTGCAAAGGGCCAGTCTATGGTCGTTGATCCTTGAAGCGAAAATCTTTTACAAAAGTCGCAAGAAGAAATGGATTCGCATAGAACGATAGAGAGCGAGAGAGAGAGAGAGAGAGAGAGAGAGAGTGAGAGAAAAAGGAGCCAAAAACCAGAAAATTCATTTTTGGTGTGTGTTAAGTGATGTAAAGGACTCATGCAATGACACCCTAGGGAACCGTAAGCAATCATAATATAAACAAAAAATAATTTGCTACTCACATAGCCGTACATGTGCACATAAGTATTCATAGGAAGTGTATACCATATACAAAACAAATGACCAATTTTTATGAGATTTTTTTTGCTTCCAACGAAGAGTTCAAGTGTGGAAACAAAAAAAAAATTGAGTCATGCTTTTTTTGCATAGTTCTGACAGAATTAGAATCTCAAGTGTTATGCCAAGGGATTATGTACCGTTATAACCGTTGTATATATGTGTACTTATACTTGAACAAGGATCATGATACTTTTAAAACCGCAACAACATTACTTTAGATCAAATCCCAAAGAAAGGTTGAAGAGCAATCGTTATTTTGCTAAACTGCTGCTGTTGTTACTACAACTACTACTACTACTACTTCTATTACTACTACTAGTACTACTACTACTGCTGCTACTACTACTACTACTACTACTACTAATACCACTACCATGGCTACTACTTTGGTGTATAGCAATACGTTTGAATAAAACATGAAGTGGTTTTACAGGAGAACATAGAAAAAGAAACTTTTTACATATAGACGTAATCCAATGATTTTCAGTTATCATATGTTATTTTTGTGAATTTGTTAACTTATTTTGCAACAAAATTTCCTTTTAAGCATAATTAAATTTTCATATAATAAAACTACTTGAGAAACTTATCGTTTGTTACGAGAGAGAGGGAGAGTAGAAATCAAACTCAAAGTTTTTGTTAAGCAAATTAATTGAATTTTACCGCAAATACATGTAAACAATTACTTTAGAACTAAAGCGCTTAAGGGCGCTTGCTTTGAATTGACAAAAAAACTAGTGCCATTTGTCATATTGTCTTCTTATCGCTCAGCTAAGTCTTTTCTCTTTTCTTACGAAAATTATTATTAAAACACTTTCATTATATACGAAAACAACTGATGACAAAGACAAAGAAGATATTTACGTGCCACTTATTAGTTATGCTATGAATTATTTACAGTACGATTATCATACTCAATATGAAGAGATATAATAACTTTATCATTCCGTAGGTAACTCAGTGACCTCAGCGGCACCCTTAGTAGGAGAATCTACCAATGCAAAATAAGGAACAAATGTATATGCGTATCTGCAAAATTACTTTGAGATCTTTCGGAAACATAGGTTCGCTTGGCGAAAGGAAATACAAAAACGCGGGTATATTTTCCCTTTCTTCAGCTATCGGGCCGATAAGGAGAGCATTTTTGCACCATCATAGTCATTGCTGTACCTACTGACTTTTATTTCCCCGTGCCACTGTGTGTGTGTGTGTGTGTGTGTGTGTGTGTGTGTGTGTGTGTGTGTGTGTGTGTGTGTGTGTGTGTGTGTGTGCATGTAAGTAATTAAGAGTTTTTTCTATTTTAAAAGTTTTATCTTTCGAATTTTCAGCCATTGTTCGTAGATGAAGAGCAATTTTCGTGCATTTGTTGTGTATATGATGTACGGATAAATAAAAAATCTTTCAGAGTATTAAGCTTAAAACTATATATATATATATAGGATCTCTGATGCATGTATTTTTGAAAGTTAAAGGCCAAAGAATGAGTTAAACTTGGTTGGAGTAAGTTTTATAGAAAAGACTATCTATATATTTTTATCTTCATTTTTATTATTGAAAGTGAAAAGCACAACCAGTTATGGAGAAAGTTCTGTGGTCTGGCCAGTCACGCGTTTTAGTTTATTGAATGTTGTATTAATTTGTGGCATGATTTGAAGACATTTGTTGTCTTAACATTTAAGAACAAAAACAGATGTGTTTGTTTGTTCGTCACGCACATGCTACATACGTGTTTAAGGGTCACATTTATAACTAAATTGTGCTTCTTTTTCCCCTTTCCTTTTTCATATTATCTTCTCGTCTGAACCGTTTTTGTTCATTTGACCATAATTTTCAGAAATGCCTCACCATTTTACACATGTTGTACACGAAATTGCATTAATCAGTTGACATGTCATGTCAAATGGTAGACAAGACGATAAATGGTAGCATCTTAGCATCATAGCGGAACTATTCCTATATACATATATTCAAAACATGAATCATTAATTGCTACGCTTTTCCAGTAAAGACACTCATTCAACTGTCAACTATTTTTAAAGGATTTTCATCGATAACCAACAATTCGCTAAGCTCTACTATGAATATTATTGATTCAAGGAGAAAGTTCGTGGCATTTTTTTGCATTGGACAGCGCGACAGGGGCGTATAAGTTACTAAAACGATCAAACTATATTATAGTGCGTGTGAAAGGTGAAAATCGATAGTTAAATGAAGAAAGAAGAGACGAAGTCTTATATTTAGGCACCACATGAATGAACGACGAAAAATTTGGAAGAATAAGTTGTCAACTGCGAATCGCTCGTCATTTTTCAACAGATTGATAACAGACGATGGCAAGCAGGTTACAAAAGATAATAGTGCGCGAAAACGGTTGCTGTCTTAGCTGGACGCAACTCGACGAAAACTTCAAAGTCTCAATTAACATAATATGAAATAATGCTTGGCTAATAATCGACACCTCCTCTCAGCACTCAAGACATTATGCTATTAAAGCATGCAACTGAGGAAAACCAAAGAGAATTCATTATTAATAAAGTGAGTTTTCGTTATGACAATATCAGGCCACTTGACCAACGAGTTTTGATGCATTCACACACAAAAGCCCTGAATGGTGCAAAGCTGCAAAGCGAAAAACGCGTATTACAATCACTTGATTCGGCTTTTCGCTTAGAAATGCCAGAAGTTGTACAGGGACGCCAGAGAGTGACACATCTTTTCCCCGTGGAAATGAACTCATGGAATATTCTGATAGTCGGTTTGGTCACAATAAAATTTCCTGATAACCGTTACAAACAAATGAAAGTCAATTGCACTTCGAAAGTCTTTAAGAAGCCCATGAGTTTTATGTGTACGAAGAAATGGAGGACTAGAGAGAGCGAACTGAGCAGGGCTTATGTATGCCTTGAATATGATGCGATGAATAGCAAACAGGGAAAGTTTTGAATTTCAATTGGATTTGAACGGAATCTCCGTTTCCTCGTTCAAACGAAGCTTGGGGATAATGATGAGCACATATGCAAGCCCAGTAAATGTTACGAGTGAAGCGGCCATAAAAGTAAAGGACGCCCTCGAGAAAAACGCAAATATGTTCTAGTATTTCAATTAATTTCGTCGCGGTGTGAAGACTTCTGCTATTCGGTAGATTTTACTTCACCGCCTATCGCACGGTAAGTTAACTTATTGTTCGAAAGAAACCTTTTGCATCATAATTTCGTATTTAATAAATTTATAATAATTTGGCATCAAAGCGCCTGTAACGTTCTTATTTGTTGCTTACACGATTATATTATATATTGAAAATAAACATAATTTTCAATATATTTGTAATAAAATTTCTTCTCATTAATTGCAATAGAATTTAAATGCGATTGAAAGGCTTCTCGTGCTTGTTTACAAGCAAAATAAACAGAACATTTATCAGAACGGCCAGTGGCTGATTTTCCGCTGAGAAACTTTAACATCGTATTTAGTTAGCTTTAATATAATCCCCTCTCGCATGTCTTTGTTTCCCCCTGGTTGCATTGATTGCACCAAACAGAAATGGAAAGAAAAGAAAACACATTTTTCGCATGACCGCAGAGTTCACCGGACATATTACTCAAGATGCGTTTTGCGAACGCCACGACAAACACAAAGAGACGCACGTTTCTGCTGCTGCTGTCCCTGATGATGATTGCAACGATTATGACGATGATGACGATGATGATGATGATGATGATGATGATAATGATGATCTATGTATAAATCGCCTACCAAACAAATACACATCTTAGTTTTGGCCATGAATTAATACAACTAAACACACATATATACACGTTCGCCATATAGGAGATTGTAAGAAGGCTTGCTTTTCCTTGTTTCGATCTTTGTTCGCCGACACTGTAGACCAACAAAATGTACATAAAATATTTATCAATTGCCTGATATCAGCAAATAAAACGAACGTATTACACTTTGTTGTTTGTTGTTTGTTGTGTTATAGTGACCAAATGTTTAAATATATATGTATATGCCAAATATATATAAAAAAATATATATATAAATATATGTAAAAAAAAAAAACAATAATAACAGCAACAATAACAATCTGCTTTTGGCTGATGCCATCATTTAAGAAGCAATAGGAACAAAAAACCAAAAGCAAAACAGCCCCAAACAAGAGGAATCAATAAAATATTAATGCCCGATAGCACTAGTGATTGGTCAATATTCCCCAATATTAACGAAAACCGTATAGAACGCACGGACATGCATTCAAACGTATGAAAACGTATATATGAAAATCAAGGAAAGTGCACACATATACAAACCTAAGTGGATAGATGATGATGACGATGATGATGATGAAGAAGAAGAAAAGTATAGACCCCAAAGCGTAGAATTTTAAAGATGATCACACTAGTTGATCTCAAGTTTTCTGCATTATTGTGTCTTCGGCTTCATTCATACACATACCTATTCACATACACACGCAAATGTAAACGCACATATACACACATTCGCGCATAGACAGTCACTTCAAGTGGACAAGAACGCTTTTGATATATACAAAAACAATAATAACAACAATAATAATAATAACCATAATGATGACTGTGATGTCGATACGGTTGGCTGTGAAATGACGAAAACTTATGGACTTGACTCCAACACACCACAAAAACAAAAAAAAAGAAGAGAAATGAACGTCATTGGATACCACGTAACCATCTTCTTCTTTTTTTCTTTTTTGCTTTTATTTTCTTCTCATGCCAGCACCAAACCACTAGCTTGTTTACTTCAGATCACCGCAAGAAGAAAACAAAGAAGAAGCAGGAAATATCACACACTTCTTGGCAACGATGTTCAAGTTTGGATGGAACATCTGCTTATATCATTATTTCATTCATATCGGGAATATAAGTTGGTTTTGTAGAAAATTTTTCTGTTCTTCTTCTTCTTCCACGAATCAGATGTTTAGATTAGCCCGAGGGGTTGTATTAAAGTGTCTTCTTAGCTTTGGATAAATAATGGTCGGAACTTTTCTTCAAGGTTTGTACACAATATTCTCATAACTTTTACATGCGTACGTTTCATAACAACGAAGAGACTTAAGTGAAAAGCAATTCCAAAGCAAAACGATACATACTATGTAGGAAGAAAAATTCTCGGTTTCACGCTTAATACAAATTTCGATTTTAATTAGAGACCTTCAGTAGGCAGAAGGACTTCTGATGTGAAGATCAATTAATTTAGGGACTTCTCATAAACCAAAAAAAAAACAAAGACCAAAGGCTTCGCTGAAAATTTCTTTTTCAATCTGCGTTCATTTGGTGCCACTGATACCGTAATATAGTCATCAGTAATTTATGGAAAACCTTAAAGATCTCAGGAATACAATATCTTGCGAATTGACAGCTACATGCTGCGAGCTACGCTCTCTGAACTCTGAACTGAACTCTTTTTGCCATAAACTTTAAGTTCGATTTCTTAAGCATTATCGTTGCACACTGCATTGCCACTTTTCCAGCAACCTAATAGCATTATATGACTTATCCAACGTGCAGGCGGAGAATATATATAGGACGGCTTACAATAAGCAGGGTTTACTAAACTGTGGTATATAGAAGGCTTCGAAATAACCCAACCGATCTCGTGTCTTATATTCATTTTTTTAAAACTTCAAATATTTGATTGGCCCTTAACCGTTTCTGTAGAACTAAATCAATAGGTCGATGCAAGTTACGTAATGTCTTGTTAATGTTGATATGAGCGTGTCGTTGAGTGTCAATGGATCTCACACTAAGATATGTGCAAAAATTTCTCACATTTCAGATGGACCGTTTTTTTCTTGCTCATATTTCTAAGGGCCCGGGATTTGGAATTCTTGACACGATCGAAGCTAGACCATTGGGTGATTTGTAACGCGAACGCTTTGGATTTTAGTGTCAATTGTCACTCTTTTGTCACTCATAAAAATTTTTAGAAATATTTTAAAGATCTTGCTCGAAAGAAAGGAGCGTGTTCTCATACTGGCACATATCATATTTTACGATATTTAAAAAAAAAAAAATGAGCCTTCGAATAACACTAGAGATGGCAGAATGCGAAATGATTATGTGAACAAAGTTACGACTATTGACAATTATGGGGTCATAAGATTTACGAAAAGAGAAACCACAAAACAATTGTGACAAAATATATGCAACAATGACAATATAACAACTGTATTAGACAATCTGTTGGGGTCTGTACGTATGTGCAATTAATGAGTTGTTAAAAAGCAGAAAAACTACCAGCATTGATT
The DNA here is from genome assembly GCA_000688715.1 of Glossina pallidipes. Classification (NCBI taxonomy): domain Eukaryota; kingdom Metazoa; phylum Arthropoda; class Insecta; order Diptera; family Glossinidae; genus Glossina; species Glossina pallidipes. Next base: position 285,207 of record KK499821.1, read on the forward strand.
ACTGTGATGGTTGGTGTGTAATGATGAAATGGTTTTGTGAGGACCATGTTGAAGTAATGACAAAAGAAAAAAATAAGAAAAGAAAAGAAAAACGAGAAAGATTAAAAAAATAAAAGAAATAACGAAAAACTGAGAGCTGAACGGCAATTGATAGAGAATAACAAAAACAACACGCTGTTAAGCTAACACATGCCAAGAAGAGAAATAAAAGAGTTGATGAATTAGTGACAACCGCAAACAGTGAACGGAACGTGGTTTAATGATTACGAAAAACGTACGTGTGCTGTAAGTATTGCATTGTCAACACTATATAAACTTTTTTCTTTATGTTTTTATTGCTGTCGTTGGTTAGTAGATTAGTTTTGTATTTTTATTTTTATTTTTATTTATTTTTTTGGAGAAAAATAAAAGCAAAAACCAAACCGCAAATGGTCACGAGTAAAGGGGACAACTAGCGTGACAAAACTCTATACAACTTGATGACAGTAGCTTGCGGTTATACTAACGAAACGGAAAAAACAAAAACAAAAACAAAAACTGTAAGAAATATGAAAGAAAACAGAAGAGAATTGATTGTAAGCCAGCAACAACAATAATTGCTACTACCAACAAATAATGACAATTGACAAATTACCGTTTGTGGCAGTACGCAATCAAATGAATAGTCTCTGCAGCGCTACTGTCATTGATGTATGTTTTTCGGTTGGCTTGCTTGTCTGCCGATTCAATGCTGCGTACGTACGTAAAGACATTCCCAAAAAAAAAAAAAAAAACAAATAATAATAATAATAAGTGTTTTTAATAATGTTTTCGGGTCTATCAAAACAATACCTAAGTTTTGTGTGAGGTGCGAAGAATGGGGAGGAGGAGAGAGGGGAGTGACTAAAATTAAAAGCCGCAAATTTTTGTTGTTTTATCATTTGTTATTCTTTTTCCTTTTCTTTTCAATTTATTTATTTATTTATTTCTTTTTTTTTTTTTAAACGTTAGTGTTGTATGGAATGTGCACTCATCCGGTACGAGTTTTTTTTTTTTTTTTGTGTTTTTCTTCATTCAATTTGTGGTTTTTTATTGGCGGCACCGGCAATCATCACCAATCATCGACAGTAACAGCAGAAGTAGCAGCAGCTAAAAAGGCCTCCGTTTATGCCACAACACCGACCGACCGACTGGGTTATGAAACATGTCAAGTTAAATATTGTTTCAGTCATGGTTTCCAAATCGAAATGTTGTTAGACCCCCCCCTTCACAAATTCTTCTTTCAGTTAGCTTGCTCTTGCCTACCTCTGCCTCTCTCCCTCACATATACACACACGCGTATAAACACACGCATATACACTTTGTATACCTTTTTCTCTTCCTCTTTCTTAAAACATATCTACTGAAACTTACTTGTTAGCCACTAATTGATCAATTGTCTTTTAGCTTGGCTGGCGACTTTAGTTATTTCTGTTGCTTTTTTTAGTGTTACCACATTGCCACACTTGTATCATCCAACCAATATTGGTGCAATATCGCTTTTTGAATTCGCTGAAGCGTTACTTTTTCCAATTCTTTGTGTCCGCTATTGTCTGCTGACTAATATATTGGTGGCCAAATGTGTGCGGTTTCATTGAACGGTGGCGTTTAAAGTTTTCCTGGCAAACTCCATTAACACACACACATACACGCGCGCGCAAAGAGTGTTGACATGCTGTTACCACTTACACACCGTCTCATGTGCATGCATGCTTACTCGCCTATACATATGCATATGTATATATATATATATATATCATATATATATATATCTTATATATATACATATATATATATATATATATATATATATATGTATACCTATGCAATATGACGAACGACTAGGTAACATCAGCCAAGTACGTGAATGCTCGACAGTTATACACAGTTACACGATTGTAACAGCATTGAGCCACTTGTGCCATTGCCGTCAACCAAGCGCAACAAATAAATTAGAGCGTTAATATTGTTGTTAAAAAGTTTGTCTTAAGAGGTTGATGAACGTCAGCGTCCAATGCAAAAAGAATTGGTCACTGTTTACATATTGCACACGACTTGTATGTACAATCGTTTCTTATATATATGAACATGCATAACTCACGTTAGCTTTGAAAAAACGAAGAATTGTGAAATTTTTTTACGATAAAAAATGTTTTTCCTTTTTTTTTGAACATTTTTTTTAAATAGCGAAACTTTTGTTAAAAATAAGTGGATTATCTTGAAATTGGTAAAAACTTAAAAACTTGGTATCGAACAGACAATCAAGTCGCCTTTATTATTAGTAGATTGCACGTTCGTTTTCATTCGTCTAATGAAATGATTGCAAAAATATGCGCGTCTCAACTGTCGGTAAGATTTTGGACATTTCCTCTCTCGCAATGCTTTTTATGATCCTATGGTTCAAGTCTTTACTTCTTAACCAGGTGTTCCTGTCTGTCTCTCTCTTTCCCTCTCTCTCTCACTCTCTGTGTTCTTTCCTGGCTGGCATACGTTATATCTTTATCTTCCTATCGTTCTATGCTTCTACCCATTCATCATAATTATAGCCTGCCTGCCCAGGTTGCTATTAGTCACCTTACGATGTACTTTTTCCTCCCACTTCCCACTCTGCTTAACCTCACGCGCATGTTAAAATGTAAGAAGGAGAAAGCAACGCCGACCACTTCGTCTAATGCCGTCTTTCACCTATTTTCGTCATAAAATTTTAAAAAATTGGTTCTCTTCTTCGATAAAATTTTCATTTTTTGTAAGGACAAGGATTTCCAAAAAATGCTCCGATTTCTTCCAAATTTCCCACATACGATTAATATGCTAAAACGCCTTCAAATAAGGGCAAAGCTTCACGGAATCGTTTCAAGAAAGTTCATTTTCGGTATATTTTAAGTGGACTTGATGAAACGAACCAAATATCAGGCATTTGGCCCAATAACCTTTCGTCATTTTTTCCGATAAAATCTTGCTATCATCAATGCGCTGTGTCCGGGATTTCGAAACGAAAAGCATTATCAAACCTAATTTTTAAGACGCCACCATTACTTAAAAGAGCTTAAGAGAGCTCTGCAGAAAGCGAAAGTAACGGTAATGGAGCGAAGTTCTGGCTGTAGGGCCCAACAATCAAAAATTTTTTTATACTAAGATCTTTAAATCTTTTCCAGTCATTAAAAATGGACCACAATTCATCTCTTGGTCTATTCTGGGAATTTTACAGCGATTGTCCGCTTTTTTTGCGTTAGTTATCGAGAATAGAGAGTAGAACTGATTATCCGGCCAGGTTCAAGCAACTCATCATGCACAAGTTCCATCCAATTCTGCCAAAAACAAACTATTACCTTACGTAGCGTTAATTCAAGTTTTGCCGTTGTTTGTGAAGCTTCATCCATCTCGGATCGCAATCCATTTCGTACTTGATTGTAATATGGGAACCACTTCTCATATATTAAAAATAATTCGACTTTTTTTCGTTTCATCAGCGATTCGCAAACGGAATTTCGTCTTCTAAATGTTTCCCTTTGGTACACAAATTCAAGATTATTTTTCTATACAGACTTAGGGTGAAAATTATAATTTCCGTAGCGATGTCATGATCATCATCTACGATAATTTCTTGAGGAATTTCATCGACTTTATCAACGATTGGTTGACCAGAGTGCGTTATGTCTTTGGCATCGAAATTTGTAGGCCGAGAACTACTAAATGATCTACATATTGCATTGATAAAACATCATCAGTATAAACACCACAAAGTTTGTGTGTTCCTTAAGCATGCGAGGTGTTGTCGTTTTCGTTTTTCAGAATTTTGTTTTATTTTCAGAACGCAATTACTTTCGACTGAATTCCAATTTATCATAAGAGTTTCTTCCCTCATTTATTTATGCGTCGTTACCTTTTCAGCGCAGTCTACTATCGCCTGATAGACGTAGTTTTACCAAAATCTACGCGACTCTAAAGCAACCTATTTGGGAAAGTTCTTAAGAAGCTTTTCGCCTAGCGATTGTTTTCCCAAAATTTTTACTGAGATACATTCGAAATGACAAAACTTTTTTAGATAATAAATTAAAAACGATCTAAAATATAGTTCGATCCGAAACATTTCAGTGAATTTTCATCAAAATAACTTGAAAATTACGATTTGTGTGTTACACACAATCATACGTATATCGACGAAAATAGGCAGAGAGTCAGACTTAAATCAAGTCAGAAAAAAAACTCTGTTTAATATGACAGAAGGCACTAGGAACTAATTAGTCCATGCTGTGTTTTGAAGTTTTATGTTTATTATAAATGAAAGTGTGTGTGCGCTAATGCAATTCATTGAACTTTGTGAGTGATCCGAACAGATATTTTCATTAACTTTCCACATAACCATAATTGGCTGTAGATTATAAGTTAAGCTTGTTTCCGTTTTCGTTTCCCTTCCGTTCTGCGAATATTTGAAAGTTTAACTGGATTTGTTTTGTCACTTGAATAAGTATTTTTCGTGGCTGTAAGGGCCAGAGGTGCGGGCAAACATATCAACGGACGGACGTATAGAAGAATATTCGTTCTGAAACTTTTTCACTGAAGGAATATGTGTCTCTGGTATATGTAGCCAAGGGATATGCTTAGAACGTCTTTAAATTTCGGCGAATAGAACAGAAATGTGAGATGTGTAAGCGGAAGTAGACGCAAGAGCGAGAATTGAAGAAGAAATGAGGCTAAAAATAGCATTAGATGTAAAATTGAAAATACAATAATATGTAGGTATAGAACTTGGTCCTCTTGACTTTCTAATTGGAAATTCTTTTCATTTTCCCGTCAAATAGCCTTCCGATTGCTGTATTAAGCTGCCAGCTTAAGAGTTGGAAGTTAAGTTAAGCGTAGGAAAATTAGATCATTATTTTTACCTGTCAGCTTCTATAGTTTCATATCCTCATATAACTCTTCACTCCTCTTCTTTCCCATAGCACTCTTTTATTCATCTCTCTTTTTGTTTATCTTTCAAAGAATTCGAATGAAGAGAAATTTTAAAAATCTATTGCGAAAATTCCATAGAGATTAGAATAAATTAAATTAATTAAGCTAAACTTGAAGAAATTAGGAAAGCCTCAAATTTGTATACATACACACATACATACATACATACATATTTGTTTATTTATTTATTTATTTTTTCGTTTTATTTTGTATTTTTACTTTTCCGAAGGCTGTACGCCTCTTTCTTTGTCTTCAAGAGTATCTTCTTGCCGAAGTCAATGATTATACAACACATTTAGTCATTCTGCAAGTATCTATAAAGAATTATGATGATGATGATGATGATGATGATAATGATGATGATCATTTACAAAACGGGCGCTGGCGCTATATATACACATTAGAAATCAGTCATACCGTTGCGAGTACCATGCAAAACTCTATATGAGTTTTCTTTTTCACCACAATATTCTTAACTACTTAAACGCCTTTCCTCACTACTACCATTGCCGACGAACAATTTACATTTTATAGTAAGAATTGCAACAAGATGTTTAAATGTATACTTTTGTGTGCATGTGTGTATGTATGTGTGTATGTGTGTGTGTGTATGTGTGTGTGTGTGTGTGCGCGTGTGGATCAACTGCGTTCAAGCGTTATTTTATTGCATACTCCTCATTGACGGTGGTGCGTAGTATAGATAGCCTGCGTTGTTGCCTTTTGAATTTAATGACCAAAGCATAGCGAGCGTGACGGATTAAATTCCTTTTGTTGCCACATGTAATATTAGCATTTAATCGAAACGTTTTTCAGGCATTTATTAAGCAACAGAAATACAGCGTCTCTCTTACAGCGTACATACCACACATCGATTACATGATGATGGGTAATACTACTCATGATCATGATCATCGCATTGTCTTGCTCTTCTTCTCTTTGTTTTTTGGTAAGCGCTTGGTGTTTTGCCGGCTCCCTGGAATCTAAACAGATGTTCAAAATCAACCAAGTTTTGTTTTATATTACAAAAAAGAAGAAGAGTTTTTTTCGTTTTCTGTTTTTTTTTACAATTAAATTTTCATTTAATTTCTTTGATAAGGACATCATTTGACTGTTTTTCGTTTACTTGAACGCGAATTGTGTGGTGTGCAAGCGACAATAACTTTACATAAAGTTCGAGTAATTGTCGGTCTTCCTCAATGTTATTTCTCTCCACAATGTCGAGTTCTTTCTTGTTCTTTACCTTTTCTTAATGCACGTTAGTCATGTTATATGACAGGCGGTCACAATTTATGATGTGTGAAGTTGGGCGAACATTCATTGAACACTTATGTACAGCATTTTACTCTGCGCTGCCTGCTATTCCTTTACTTTTAAACACATGCGCGCATATGCCTACACATAAACACACACACACACACACACACACACATCATTATGCAGCTTAAACATAAGCATATGTTGTAGTTTCATTATTAAATAATTTATATGCACATGTGTGTGTGTGTGTGTGTGCGTATGCGTGTATGTTTGCGTGTGTTTGTGTTTATGTTTGCGTGTACGTATGTATGTTTATATGAATATTGGTCTTCCACTCTTTCACATACACACATTTGTATGTTTTAACTGCTGTTTCGACGTTCGTTCGATCAAAATTGCACGTAATTTTCGATGAAGCGTTGAAATGTTACATTAATGTTAATTAGATTTCTTGCTCTTCACTGTTTTTTCTTTTTTTTTTTTTTTTGTTTTTTTCTTTAAGGAGCTCCCGCTCCTTTACACCGTCGTGACGTTTAACACGATGGTATGATGATGTTAAGGAAAGAAAACCAGTAATGGTCATATAATTTTTTAAAAGATATATGCACTTTTAATTAGACATAATGATGTCAGACCGATTAATATATGCATGTGTGTACACTTAAGTATCAAGAAAAAAAGACGAAAACAAAAATGAAAAACCAAAAAAAAACAAAACCAAAAAAATTTAAACATAAAAAATTAAAAAATAAAAAACATTTCGTTAATAATCTTAATACACATACATATGTAGAAACACTTAACTTAAGGCCTTCATTTGAGCGAAAGCGCATACATTATTTGCAAGCCTTTAACCTAATCCGTCATCCTTGTATATTAATTTTCCTCAATTGCTTCCACTTAAAATGTATGGCCAATGTACGCTCAATCTTTAACTATTTTCAGCTGCCGTCGTTAATGTTTGTTTGTTGTGTTATTTTATGTTCCTGCTGCTGTTGTTGTTGTTTTTGTTGCTGTTGTTATTTCTCCTCTTTTTGTTCTTCTAAATCGCAATTCAATTCGTTCATTGAATTGCTTTGGATTTGCTTAAAACACTTCTGTACATGTGCTTTATGCTGTGTGTAAGTTAAAGTTGAGCCCTTCTCCCTGTGTACATCATTACCAGAGTCCATGTAATGTTCATTCATTGCCTGGGCATTGCTTGCTTGTGCCTAGTGTTGATATTATGGTTGTTTAGCTTTGGCTGCTGTGGAGCAACCACCGCCTCCTTTTCTTCTTCGTCCTCATCATCGTAGTCTTCTTTTTCGTCATTTTGCACCAGCTATTTTCTGTTGACTGCCAAAACGTGACATACAGTCACGATTTCTTTCTTTATGAAATTACAGTCGTTTTTATAGACAACTTCTGTAAGTTTCGCTTGTTGTTGTTGGTCCATTTTAGAATTCCAATTTTTTTTTTTTCTTTCTTCTGTTTTTTTTTTTTGGCATCATTGATTTTAATATGGTTGTTTCATTGTTGTTGTTGTCGTCGTTGTTATTGTTGTTATGCTATAATGTCAGTGATTGCTTTTCAAGTCCGGTGTGATAAATTTCGTACCTGTTTATATACTATACTAAAATGGAAGTCGAAATAATTATTTTACCTAATGTTGTCAGTATATTGATCGGAAATTTTATACATTTATGATAAGTCAGTCAAGCAATTCAATAAGTCCGTTCAGACTGCTTCATTTATACTGGGCAACTAGACGTTATTCCAAAGTACCATTTTTTCTGCCTCTCTCTCTCTTTCTCTCTCTCTCTCTCTCTCTCTATCTCTCTCTCTCTCTCTCTCTCTCTGCTCATGTTTTCCGCGATACCTAATAGTTCAGTTTGTTTACTCACAAAAATGAGTTCCTGAATAACTCTTTTTACGCTCGTGTCAACCACAAGCTCCTCAAAACTGTGGCACATATTTACCTTATGATGTCCTTTTAATTGATTATCTATTTAATTAAAAATGCTGAGAAGAGATTGGCTAAAATTTGTAATCTTCGAGAGGAAATAATGCGAGCATTGTTAATAGAAAACCATCTCGCCGTCACATCGTCCTATAAATTCATGGACTTATGTCATTTCGTGCCTTAGAAATTCCTGGTCAAAGGCCAGGATCAAGAAAGTCTCTGACTTATTCGTGCATAAATAAAGTTATCACAACGGTTTCATTTCTAATGAAAGCCATCCCCTGCCTCCCATTCGGGACTACAATAAATACTTTTAATATAAGCAAGAGCCAGCAGTTGAACATGTGTTGTTGACATTGTCATTAAAAATTAGGTTATGTCAAATTGGAAGGTTGAGTTACTTATGATTCACTAAAAAGATATAGAGACTTACCTTAGTGCTTAGAACTAAGCACTGACGACTTGAATAAGAAGGAAGTCACTTTAACAATTTTGGATTCGTTGAGATTCGTGTCCGTTTACCTGTGGAAGATAGATATTGATAGATTAGTGGTCAAGATAGTTTCTTCTACTTGAAAGTTCCACTTGAGTAAGAGCGGAATATTTTGGCAGAATGAGTATACAAATCATTGTTAAGTTTCCCTTGGTATCTTTTACCATAGTTAGCAAATAGCATGAAATTGTTGTTTCATTGCCCGATTTTAGAAGACGAGTTGGACCAGCCTTGATTCTATTATTCCGTGTTACATCGTAAAATGTTGAGTGATACCAACATTACCGTATTTCTCTTTCATTCTTTTTATTTATTTGCATTTATTTGCTTACCCTATTATCACTGGATTACATCACTGGTTTATTGTACCCAAAAAACAATTGAGTTTTAGCCGTCAAGCCGTCAAACCGAACGGAACCGACATAAGACAATTGATTTTACCCTCTACGACGTCAGATGATAAATGCCGCATTAATATTTCAGGATTTTAGTTTATTCGCTTAGGTTATATTTATAAAGATCTGACAGCGCGCTCTGTCTATGGACAAAGCAATGCTCAACACAATCGAATTATTTCAAAAGTGAAACTTTTAACTTGGGTAAGCAGTGTTTTGTAACGGTACTATTCAACTTCTTTGGAGCCTAAACTCTTTTGATTTTATGTTTGTTAGTCGAAGCAGACCTATATGGTCGGTGGTTGCCCCTAGTCAGCGGAATACTTAACAAATTTCGGTTTGAAACTAAGCTGAGCAAATAATCAAACGAACCGTAGATTATGAAGTCGTTAAAGTGAAACATTAAAAAATGGCCAGACGAGTAAGCGAGAAGATGATTAAACAATCGAATCGAATTCGGTTACTCAGCAGGTGGTCTCTTCCGAAGAAAGTTCAAAATTTTAGGAAAAATATTTTTCGCGGCTAATGAATTCTTTTTCCCATATTGCAGAAGACAAAAAAAAAAGAGAGAGAAATTCCAAGCAACGCTAACGTTTTCACAAATTCACCCATTCATGAGTGTACGGGTCATTTTGAATAAAAATTAAACTGAAAATTGGATAAATTGAACTTTCAGTTAACAGAAAAAGTATTTCGCGATCACATTATATTCTAACTGACACTGCCATTCACTTGAAAGATGCCTTCTAGTTAGCTGCTAGCTCGCAGAACAAGTAAATAAGTAAGAAAATTAAATCGGCATAAATACCGATCACCGTTTACCCCAAGAAAAGAAGTGAAAGAACGAAGTTCTCATGCTCTATAGTATGGAGCGGCCGCAGTTGATTTATTCTATTTTCAAAATACAAGTTTTTATTTTAGTGGCATGTGGGCATTGCAGGCGTGTCCTTTCAAAAGTTTAGGTTAATCGCAAATTCTTTTGCAAATTTTTAGGCGATACCATGTTTTTCGCTAACGGAACAATGCTTACCACAAATACTAAAAAGTTACTCAAAAGGGCAGATGGACAGACGAGCAGGCGGACATGTTTAGATGCATTCAACAGTTGAAACTCGCCAAGAATGTGTATACCTTATGGGGTTTTTGAAGCTTTATTCTGCCCTTTACATAGGTATTGCAAATAAAATTCAATTTTAATACACTATAATATTGGGTAGGCGTGGTCAATATTTTCCCTTTTTGTACACAGATGCTACAGCCCATAGAATGTGCGTTAAAATTTTGTACATTTATTTACTACAATTTACGAGTGATGAACATAAAAGCAACTTTTCATTCACTTTGAAATGCAAAGCAGTTCTCAGTTTACGCAGTGCTATGGGCCTGCTGTGTCCTTCGTCCGCCTTGCCCCATTTTCAATACGAACATGTGTCCAAGAACTTCCAATGTCTCTGCCAAATTTGAAGTCGATAGCTTCATTTTTGCGGACATGCGAAGAATGTTCACAATAGACATTACACAGATGGACCGACGGACAGACGGGCATGCTTAAATCGGCTTACAATTTGATGCTGATGAAGAATATCTATACCTTGTGGGCATCTCTGATGCTTCCTTCTGGACGTTGCAAACACTTTGACAAACTGAATATATAAAAATCACCGCTGATGGGTGAAAATGAAATAAGAAAATCGCATACAAGATGTGAAACAGTCGATCGCACTCAGTGAAAATTCAATCGTAATAAGCTAACTAATATTTGTGGGCAATAATTAATTTAACTTCCCGTTAAGAATGACAGATAGGAAACTTGTGCGCGAGTAAGTTCTCAGCTAAATCGAATATACTGAAAATGACCCTAAGCATGTTAACCTCGCTTTTAATTAGATATTCGATTTATTTCCTCTTCATTTTCTTTTATATTAATTTAGAAAATTTGTAATACGAACACTTGTCGGTTGCTTGACAAGGAGGCATATAAGCCACCGATATAGAAGGGAAGGAATTAAAAAAAACACAGCAGCCAAATAAATTCAGCCTCGGAATAAATTGCTACATAACCAAATTGGTGGAAAAAAGAAACTGAAACAACCAATCCGGCCAGGCTGAGTGAAAATCAATTAATCAATGGCAATATCATTTAGCCAAATAGAAAATAAGTTTCATAGTTAGCCAAGCTAAGAAAACATTCACCCAAGTCAAACAATCAGTTAACGAAGTCAATCTAAGCAACTCAGGCAGTCAGTTAAGAAACTCAGCTTAGCTTAAGCAACCGCTCGTACTCGCAACTCAAGCGTACTTTACATGACCACAGGTTTCTAAGGTACAATTTATCAAGCAGTAAAAAACTTCTTGATTACTCTATTTTAATGCCATTTATCAGAGTTTTAATTTTGAGCAGTTGCTTGTTGAGTACATTCACATTCACATTCACTTCAAATAACATTTGCCTCTTTTCCATTAAAATTTCGATTTCTGTTAGTCAGGTGTAGCTCGCTCCATAAAATAAAATAAAGTTTCTTTTAAGAGATGAAATAAAATCTCTTTGTCTGCCTGCATAATGTGTGTATATAGTGTGTGTGTGAGTGAGTGAGTCTATGAAGTGTAGCATGTATCTCGAGATCTTATTCATGTCATATCAAAGAGCTTATCCAAACAAACGTTGAAAACGTCAACTAGCGTGTGTGGTGCAATATGGTCTTGCACAACAACAGCAGCAACAACCTGCACAAAAATGTGCAACAAAGCGTTCGAAAGCGTTTGTTTTTTTCTTCTTAATTTTCAAAGACTTGCGTGAAATCTTAGCAAATGCGTCCAATGGCATCTAAACAAATGGTTGTGGTTGGCGATGGCCGCTTGCTATGGAATGTATGGCTGGGTGATTGCGCGTTATTACGCTAGTGCGCTATGTCTATAATGTCGTTTCGCTTTCTTGATTGCTTGACAATGTGGAAAATCAATGCGTGAATGTGGGACAAGCCCAATGGATGTTTGAAACTCTACACTTATGTACCGCGCATATACATACATATGAGATCTGACTGTGATTTTAGGTGCATGCCGTGTTTAAAATGTTGTTTTCTTTTAATGGCCATAACTGTTCATTGTTATTATTATTGTATTACAATTATTACTATTACTATTATTATTATTATTATTATTATTATTTTTGATCTCGGGTGAGTGTTCACAAAGTCCAGCTTCGTGCAATAATTGCCTATGAATTTTTTTTTTTTTTCAAATTTAATCCTAATGCACATTATTGGTAATGGATGGATGGATGGATGGATGGATGGATGGATGGATGGTCGAATGTGTGAATAATTGTTACGATATATATACATATATACATATATGTACATATGTATGTCTGTGATATTTTCTGTATTTAATTGTTGGTTAATTTCGTTTCATATTCGATTTTCCACGATTTTCGCGATTTCCAAAATCTCTTGAAATGTTTACTTGCATTTATCATAAACGCACTTTATTAAAGACAATGCGTGTCTGGCCACGGTTAAGTTTAAAAATCCATAGCCTTCGGCTGTGCACTGTACGTGTATTGCACAAATATATTTAATTTTAAAGAAATGTAAATGAAGAGAAACTCAATTTATTTTTTCCATCACACTCGGCTGCATACGAAGACTCAAAGAAACCGAAAAACAAGAAGAAATATTAATAAAGATATCAAGTACTTTTTAAAGAAACGTTATACAAGCACATACATATATACACAGAGAAAAATAAAAAAGGAAAAGAAAAAGAAAAACAATTAAACTAAACAAAACTAAATCCAGTGAAAGGAACTTTTGCTAATTTCTAAAGAGAGTAATGTTTGAGAAGGATGGACGTGAAGATGTTCTAAGAAGCTTCCAAGCTCTTTGCAACAGTAATATATTCTCTTGATACTTACAAGTCAATTACGAATCAGACTTTATATGACTCCTTTCGTTCGAAAATATGATTTACATTTTATAAACATTTGGGTTCTCTTTATTTCCAATTAAAAAGACAGGCAACTAAGTAGCAGCGAAATGACTACTAAACATGGAAAGGTAATTACAGTACATATAGCAAACGTTATTGCCTCAGAACCACAAAAACTAAGCGAGGAGACGACTCGTTCCTCTTCAAGAATAGAATATTGATTATTTGCGGGAAAGAGTTTGGCATGAGGACTGAATTTAAGTTTGCCTATCCATCCGTCTATCTAGCCATCTGACCTTTGCTCAGGTATTTCTGTATTCAATCTTAAGATTCAAACTTTTCAAGTATTTTCGTGAAGCTTTGCGATCGTAACCTACCCTAGCGTAGGCAGCTCGGAGCCCAGTGTCTGGGTGCTCAATCTGCCGACTCAGCACTGACTATAGCTACGGGCAAAGTGAGCTCCGCCCCACTGATATTTTAATCCGCGAACACTAACTTGGTAGTCACGGCTCTTATGGATTCAGTTCAGTGGAACCTTCACTTTATCCCCCTTCTAATTGTCCCTCGTGCGCCTAATGGAACGCATCTACATTTATAACGGTAGCCGAAAACGTCAAAAGATGAAATTCATGCTGCCAGAATGATGACAATAAATTGTGACTAGCGATAGATAATTAATTTGTAACCATTTTCCACAGACGAGCTTTATTTTTCAGAAACCATTGCCCAAAAGGAAAATAGGCTTGAATTTAACTGAGCGATGATGTTGTGGGAACTGATTTTGTCTGCAAACCGCCGAGATAAAATTTGCTTGGCGGTCTCGCTCTGTAACTGTTTCTACACCGACTTCGTACGTCCCTTCTTCCTTTTCAGCTAACTGTATAGCATAGCTTGCTTTACATTCGTCGTCCACGTCGCCACGTTGTTTATACTTAGGAAATAGCTCCTATAAGAAAAGCGAACTTTTAGAAACTGCCAGGAAATGAATTTAAATCAGCTGAGTGTGTACGTGTTCCCTAAACGTAGCTGTATTAACTTTAACTTAATATATTATGCTATTAATGGGTTTATTAATTTAATAACCGTGACATTATTTTAACTTGGACACCTGCGTCTTTTGTACTATGAACTGAGACAAGTGAATTAAAAACTCCATAAAATTAGCGTGAGCTTTGGTAATGATTAAAAACAGCAATAACAACAACAAAAACAAAAACAACGAAGACAAATATCAAAGAAAAGAAAACAGGAGATCATTGACGATAATGCTAACCGAAAATTCCAAGAGAGCAGCTATTAAATGTCATTAACAAACAACTTTACAATATAAAGTAAAAGGGTTTTATAAAAAGCCCTTCAGGTTGTGTGAAATTGAGGAACCTTGCAGAAAGAGCCAAAACGATACGGAAGAATACTAAACAAGAAAATTCCTTAACTGCTATGGCATGAAATTAAATCCATTTCATTTGATCGCCAAACAGACAATAATAATAATAATAATAATAATAATAATAATAAGAAGAAGAAGAAGAAGAAGAAGAAGTAGTGGAAAGACAGACACTTGTATTGTTATAAGGTTGATATTGTTATTGTCGTATGTTGTGTAGTTTATCTTATAATGAAAATCCATCGCGTATCGTTAACTGCGAAGGAAAAAAATGAACACGTAAAAGACGAACACACTTGTCAGCCCTTAAATATAACAAATATTTACCTCAAAAATTTTCAACGTTCAAAACATTTTAAGAGAGAAGAAAGTCTTCGTCATATACTAAAAGACAATAATAACAACGACGACAGTTATTTGTGTGAAACAATAACAACGAAGATCGACATACAGTCGTGTTTGAAAGAGGGGATGGACAGATATACTTACATTCACATTATTAATGCGGTCAATGCCGCGAAAAGTGCGACGAAATGTGACGTTTAAATATTCATGAGCCTTAGATATCTGAACATCAAGTACATATGCACAAGCACATGCACATGCACATGCACATGCACATGCACATATATATATATATGTATATATTTACGTGCAAGCGAGCATATTGAAGTTGTCTCTTTTGGTCAACCAACCGACTGTCTATAGCTTTCCTAAGAAATATACTTAAACTTCTTCACTTCTACTTATTCTTGGACTTTGTTTTTCTTCTGTTGCGCTTACTGCTTTAAGTCTCGACATGCACTTGACATTGATCAAGTGTGTGCTCATATATGTCTTTACCTTTTCTCTCGAACTATGTGTATATATATGTGTGTTTATGTGTATGTGCGAAAGTTGGTTGAGTCTTATAAAACCCAGAAAGACATAGTGCACTTGTCGCTTGAGGACATTTCTTGTTGCATGTTCGCATTTTCTTGCTTATGAATCTTCTATGGAAAGAAATGTCTTTGTCGTTTTTCTTTTTTTCTTTTAAGAGTTACTTATAGAAGACGGAAACATTTGCCACAATTCGCTGATATGGGTGCATAAATTAAGACATGTTGGGCTTTAATGTCTCAAAAGAATGAAAAAAGTCAAAAACTTGAAATTATTAACATAAAAATTTATAGTTAAAATGACAAATGAAAGAAAAACTTTGACCTCAGCCGTTCGGGTTGACAATAATTCAGGTATAAGGCATTCAGAACCCAAGTAATTAATGAACGAACTATTCAACCTCTTTTGTCTACTTGAAAGTACATTTCATGAGAAATTCTTTTTCAAATGAAAATAGAGTGAAGATCGAGGAAAACTTTTAGATCAAACGATTGCTGTACATTTTTCTTTTTTGTTTCTTTTTTGAATTTAAAACACAAGGTTTTCGAAATAAAATTCTGTTAATTTTAAAAAATGTTTTCAAACAAATCTAATCAGATTTACTTTAAATTTCGTTTACGAAATTTTCAATGAAATATTTGAATAAAAATAATAAAAAAGAATTTCAATCTTAACAGGCATTGATTCTTAGCTGTCTTTCATCTCAAAGTTGGCTGTGTGTGAATTTAAATTTCATTTATATTGAAGCAGGACTTTTAGAAAACGCTCAGTCGATTCATTGGGATCTTCATCTGCATAGTTAAGGCATAAGACATAAGAAGAGGTCGTTAAATTTAAGTGAAAACCGAAATTTGTAACAAAATCGTATCAATATGTCAAATATATCCGTTTCTATCGGAAAGATTTGTAAAAGTCATTCATAAAGTCATAAAGTCTGAAAATATATCATTTACTGGCTTATCGGTTACCGGCTTTGGAGCATTATAAATAGGATATTATTTTCAACAAACAATTTCAATATGTTTTGTTTTTTTTTTTTTTAGTCATGTATGTGACGATTTGCATCCATCGGCCAACGGAATCCAACCGAATCATCCGCGTTAATCAATTTACTTTAAGTAAGAGGCACTGGCTATGATGCAATAACGAATCTTTATTATGAAATCGAAAATCTTTGAGATAAATAGTAAAACTATGTGCTTACGCAGTTATTCATGACACAATCGTTGTAATTATAGAGTTAACATGTAAATTGCTTGTGAGTTCGAATTATACAATCGAGCCAAAGTTTGGGATTTTTCGGTATAACGACCTTGGACCAAGTACGGCGAGACGCGCAAGGAAACGTGAGTAACACTCAACTTGACTCCGTCACGCGCCACGAGGTGTCGATAGGAAGTTACTTCTCTCGATTAACGTTGCTTTCAATCGATGACTTGTTGTCTCTTCAAGTAGGGCTTCCATTCTTACGGCTTCTGGATATCTTTGAAATTGCATCCGTGTATGGATAGTCAGCATCAAAAGGGTGAAAGGTGCAAAAAGTAGTAAGTAACGATGGACAACAGGCTTTGAATTAAATTATTTGTGACAATTTTCTTATAATGAACGTTCAGTTTTACTAAACAAATTGCCTGAAGGTGTCGCACACGTCGACCAATTAGGTGAACTTTTGGGGACCGACACTTATCATACCGAGACTTATCGTACGAACAATATGATACAGTAGTGTATGTGTCTAAGATGTTCCTAGAATCAGATAATTTACAAAATTTTGATCCTACTTATTACAAGCAACTTTTAATCCCGTTCGATATAATTAGATATGATAAAGTTTTATTTTATGTGTTTCTATAGAGCAATATGTCAAGTTGTGTTTTTTTTCGTCAGGTTCTGTTGTCATACCACACTACACAACAGTTGAAGATAGGAAGCAAGAATTAACCGCATGGGCTGAGTCGCAAGATGGCCATCACTTCAATTCAAACTTGAGGTTAGCCATTTCTAACATATGCATACTTCAATCATCAGTAGTGGAATTTTCGTAACATTATTTTAAGGTTATTTAAGATCGAAATGCTTCTGGATGTGTGCTAAAGGGGATCTAAGATTACATTCAATTTTTTATTTCTTTGAATGAATCTGCAGACGAAGAAAACTCTTTTCTATTAATCGAAAACATTTTTTCTTTTTTTGTTGTAAACCACCGTATCATCTGTTGATAAAAACACTACGCTCTTTATGTATTATTTGAAAATTTTGTTGTTCATTAATTAAGAAAGATTTTCAAAAATCTCTCTCAATTACTGATAACTGAAATTTCATGTGCAGTTGTTTTAACTCCGTTGTGGTTTTTAGATAGTTTATGATTTTTGCGCTTGGTATGTAAGCGCATATAATTAAGACACTTTTACGCATGCGCACACCTGTTCATCACACAAAAGCACTACACCACATAAACGAAATCATGCTGCACATGAGAATTCTTATACCAAAAAAAAAAAAAAAAAAAAAAAAAAAAAAAAAAAAAAAAAAGAAAAAAAAGAAGAGAAGACGAAGACGAAGAAAAAATGGTTGTTGTTCTTGTTGCTGTTGCTGTTGCTGTTGCTTAAAAATTATTACCGTATGTATCTACAACATATCAAGAGTTAATTACTGTATAACATAATAGCAGCAAAAGAAGACGGGAAACATTGTGACAAGGGCTCAAAATGCGACATTTAGCCAATTCATGTAATCAACTCTGAAAACCAGAGGGAATGTTATAATTATTTATTAAGTTTGAACGAAAAAAGCGGTAACAATGTTGTGTATGTGCATACTTCGTTACAATGATGATGATGGTGGTGACGACGATGATGATGATGTGGATGTTGGCGATGATGACGATGCCTAAAGAAGAAAGAAAATTTATGACAAATGTTAAGTGGGAAGGTCTTATATCTGTTGCTCGTTTTCTTCACTTATTTCACTTTTTCTGCAGTGGTCCCGATAACGTGTCACAGCCATGTTATATATGAATGTGTCTTCTTTTCCTATTCTTTTCATTTTTTTTTCCTACACTGCCTTCTGCATACATGTCCATGTACATGTACATAGACACGAAAAGCAATTGTTGTGAAACGAAGACTTTTCAAGATTTTCCGCTCATTTGTTTTTGTATTAATAATATTGGATGGCTGGATAGCTGTTCGCTTGGTTGGTAAGTAAGTGGACGCTTGGTTGGCTAGTTGTTTAGTTTTTTAGTGGTTGACTAAAGTTATATAGTTTGGCATAACTAAATATCGCTTAAAACTTCTGGTTTGATTTTGTTTTTCTTTCTTACCTCAGCTCCTTGACAAAGTGATGTGATCACCTAAAAATGATGTGGTTTTTGTTTAAGATGACGACATTGCATCTTCCCTGCAATAATGGCAGAAATTCTGATCAGTTACGTATGTGTAAACGTATAAGTTACTTGGTAGCAAAAATTGGATAAACTTAACATGACTTTTTTATATACTAGCTTTTGTTCTTTTCCATTGGAAACATATACACACACATAACAGTTCGCCTGTCTGTCCGTCTGTCCATGCATCTGCCCGTCTGTCCATATGTTCCAATATAACAATTTGACACATTATGGGTACAAATTTCGCTTAGAGGCCCGCAACCGCATATAGCGAAAAGCTACTCATGGGCGACGAAAGTGTGTTCAAAACTCTCGATGCCCTTGAGCCTCAATTAATTCTTTGGACAAGATTGAAGCTTCTAAGGTCATTCTTTTATAAACAATTAATATTTGCCTATAAACAAAATACTTTCAGCCATCAAATATCCATTATTGGCCTACAGCTCACGCAAACTCGCTTTGAAGGAACTGCTGACGAACTTCCTCGACACTTTTCTATCAATCTAAGTATCATGGATCGGTTAAACGTTATGTAAGCATTCTAAAGCATACCGTTCTAAAAACTCTCTGACAGATTCGTTAGTACTACTTTTTATAAAATCCATTCACTAATTGCATTTAAACGATTTTAAACAACTTGCATTTAAAAGATATTCAACGATCTCCCTGATCATTACTTAAGATACGTCGTTTAACGCAAATTGCACTTTTTTACTTCTATATGGAATTTTTCCTTTAATATTTTAAAAACTACTCCAGTTCACAAGCAACTGTGTTGCCTTTTAGATGTTAATCAATATCATCAAATCAAATAACCATCTGTAGCCGAAAGCGAAATCGCTTGAATATGCAGACCGTGTAGTTTGATAAAATGCAAATAAATATTTTCATTACAATTTTAATATTAATGGCATCATTTTTATAAGAAGAGCACCACTTAGCACTTGATATGTGATCAAATTGTTGTTGCAACTCAGTTTGGCCTTCGACTTTCACGAGACTATTAAGCTTCATAAGGATAGTTTCGCAGGCTTACCGCGAAAGTTTATAAACAAATTTCTTACTCACAATAATTACGCAAATTAGTTCGCTCCTTTTGAAGCTTCGTAAATAATCGACTTCAATTAATTTTGAAAAAAGAAGGAGTGGTCAATTTCAAAAATGTAAATAAAGTGTTAAATCGACAATTGCCTTATTACTTAGTTAGTTAGTTAGATAGTTACTCATTCCCATTGCGAAGCTGTCTTTGATCTTTGGAAAACTTGTCCAACTTGTTTAATGTGTTCTTGTGAACATGATTTCGCCCTCGTTTTAAGAGAAAGAGACAGAGAGAGAGAGAGAGAGAGAGAGAGAGAGAGAGAGAGAGTGCGATTATATGAAAAAGAGTTATCCTACTAAAGCATACACCCTATAGGTTTTTAGTTTTGTAACAAGAAAACTTCGTTCGCGGGAAATTTTTACTTTTCTTGCTTAATGCGAAGGATAGTGTCGCTAGATCCTTGCGAGCGATAAGCAGTGGGATCTAAATCCCCAATAACCACGATGCCAAGGAGTCGGACCATTATCATTTTGTATAAAACTGCATATATCTGGTAGCTATATTTGGATAAGGAGGAGGGTCAGTTGGGCGTAATCTATTGAGATTTGTTCGACCCAAATGAAATCATCATTAGGTACATCCATCAATAGCAACTTATGTAAAATAACTCACTCAGAAATTGTTTACAGTTTTAAACTGCAGTGTACTACCGCCGCCGCTGTTACCAGGAGAAATTATCTCTCTATGCTTAGCATGTGTTTCAACAGATGACTTATTGTTTGTTCGAAAGGTGGTTCGGGTAGCGCTTCCATTCTTATGACGATACCTAAATATAGATTCTTTTGCGGATAGGCTCACAAGATCTTTTTTCCGCCTCACACTTAATTCATATTTTGCATAAAAGACATAAAAAGTAATTCGCTATTGTTGGCCAATACTTTGAACTAAGTAACTCCCTAACCTTATTGTTTACACACCTATTATGTAAGATTATATCAAATGGCACCAGTTGGAGCCCATTAACGTGATAGTTTTCGTTTTTATTTAATTTCATTACACACTTACACACTCAGCTGCGGCGAAGATTCAGCTATAGATTTGAAGGACTAACCTAATTACAATTTCCGCAATAATAGCTTGTGGTTAATTCTATCAAAGGCATTGCTTACACCAGTGTAGACATCCTTCTGTGCGCTAGTGCGGATATGGACGGGATGGCGTAAAATTGCCAAAGATGAAATTGCGTTGAAAGAAATTAGCAAACAAGTTTGAAATCATAGTTCCATCTGATATTTCAGACCAGACTGAGTGTGCGCATACCTCTTTAGGGCAAGACAGTGGCACAGATAGGAAAAAGGCATCATTAACGCTTTTATAAAACGATGAAACCAACACATCCATGTCTACGAAGGATGGCTCTCGAATAGTACCCACTACTAATCTTTCACGAAAGATGAAATCAGTTTTATTAAAAGCATACTTTGGCTGGCCGTGATTAGGGTTTGATGGGCCCGACAGATTAGGCTTGACCGCCATACTAAATTGTATTGATGCGTTAAATGACGGATGATGAGGATCCTCAGCAAATTAGAAATTATTAGATCCAAGGTCTTATTATTTATATTAGAAATACCATTTCGGTGCACGAGACCTAACTCACAAATGTGATCTGTGAAGCCCGTTAAGTCTTACCGGAAATCCAATGGGTATCAGTCAACCCGTATCAACGTCAGGACACCAAGATACGTTAGACAACTTAAAGTCGCCAAGCACAATAATTACAGCCGATGGCTTCACGGTATCCGCCACTTCACGGATAAGTAAGGCATGCTTATTGTAATCACTTATATAAGATTTGGGAGCAATGTAAGAGCAAGTAATAAAAACGTTTCTTTGTGCAACTATCGCACGAACGGCAATTAATTCAATATCCACACACGCAGAGGAATCAAAAGCACACGATAGAAAGGCATCGGCTGCAGCTATGAGGACAACCTCAAACTTACTTGACTTGTCCTTCCTGAAGATGTGGACACAAGCCAGAAAGAGAACCGAGTTCATGATGATGATGACATTTCACTTAACTTTGTGTATTTATGCATGCACTCAAAACAGGTATTATTGAAGACATAGAAGTCTTCGGAAGTCGAATGAACTGCCAAGTCATCGGATAGAATATTTAAACAAGGGATGTACATGGAAACGATTCCATGTGATTTGAAAGCACTATTTTGAATGAAATTCTCCTCGCGCAACACAACGTTTCTTCTTCAATTATAACTTGGCTTAACTCAATTCTCCAAGTCTCCAGAAGGCCCTGAGCAGCGCATCTAAATCACTTTATTTTGTTATGACGTTACATGATGACTGCTTGCTGCGAGAATTGCGAGTGAACTTAAGGAACATCTATAACCCAGACGAGGGTTGTGCCGACAAAGCAAGAAAATGAAAGAAGATTTCGGAATCTACTAACAAGTCAATGTCTTGAGGCGAAAGCTACCACGAACAACTCCAATATAGCGAAACAATTTTCATTGCTGGTTGTTGAGACGGAATAGACGAAATGGTTGCTGCACGTTACAATGCATGTTCGAACGAATTCATGTACCTTTCATATATTCATTGCGAATGACACTAAAAACCCAAATATTGCAACGAATGCTTGCATTCCTTACGTTTATATAGGTTCGCCTTATTGTTATACTATTATTGACACAACCCCAAATTATATTTTATATCATTTTCTTGTCTAATTTTAAATGGGCAGATGGTTACGAAATATCTCGTAAGGATTAGAATTTGTCGCTCTAAACATTGTTCTCTTCTCCTCTACTTTTTCTCTAAATTACTTTCATAGAACGCTGTATGTTATTAATAGCTTTGTTTTTCTTTTTTTTTTTTTTTAATTTAGTTACTTACAAATTACAACAAATGATGATAATAATTATAATATTGTTTGTTTCTGTGTGTCTGTGAAGACGCAAGCTTCCTTTCCTTTCTTTTATCATGGAAATATCGTATGCAGTAATAATTAAATAAATCCCAAAAACAAGATGCAATTATTGAGCACAAGACTGCAAGTCCGTCTATAGTTTCAAATGTCACTCATAGGTATACAATCTTCAGAGTCTTTCTTATTAATAATAATAATAACTGTTTAATTCATCTAAAGGCTTTCCACTTATAATAGGAAAATCGACTTTTAATAAGATCAAGAAACTGAGAAATTGAGATTTTGCGAAACTTACGACCGTATAACCTCAAAGTCGGCAACAACGGCATTCACAGCGTCACTATATTGCAATCCATCATCTCTCTTTTACCATTGATCGTCCAATCATTCTTCCGGACATTTTAAGCAAAGTGTTTATAATTACGTGATAGTGTACGTTGCTAACATTTATTTAAAAAAAAAAAAATTAAAAATGCATATAAAATATTGTAAAATTAAAAATAACTTAAGGTGGGAAAGCAATGTAAATATTTCAGAATTTCTTTCTTTTTTTTGTTTTTGTTTATTTGATTAGTGGATTATAAGAATATGTCAAAACATTCATTAACTGAACAAAAAAAAGTTTTCTTTTAAACTTCGGGCTTTTCCTGACGCGGTCTAAAAACAGTCTTTGTGTCAAGAAAACTCTGCTGAGAAGTTGTAGTCTAATATCACTAGTACGCGTCGTTAGGAAGCGCTAAGGTTCATTTCAAGGCATTCCCGAACGACAATTAAGTTAGAGTGGCTCCATTGAGACAACCGTTGGCTATATATGAGCTTGAAACCGATTCGAAATCTTCCAATGCTTCTGCTGTTAAATTTAAAGGTTAACATGAATGTTTTCGTATTGATGAGATCAACTATTGATTTATATAATTTCTCTTTTGCCGATTTCTTTGCCATATCTCTCCTTGCCGTACGCAGCAAAGCAGGCATTTTTATGCATAAGATTGCTTAGGAAAGAGAATGAATTCAAGTATTTAAACGTGGGAAGGCATTGCTGGCTAATCCTACAGAAATTTCAATTTTTATTGGATGGTACCCATTGCGGATAATGACTTTCAAAAAATATAATATTATTTTCTAGGTTTATTGTCATGGCTGACAGATCGTTTTTGCTGTGGTTTTGCCGTTAGACTAAGATGATTTTACTGTTTCGTTCAGCATGAGGTGTATGCATGCTGGACAGCAGAACTTCTGCCCATATGCCGAAGTGCGTTGATAATATGACAGAAGGAGCGAATTTCAAGCCTTTAATTCGGACAAATTTTCCAGAATAACATAAGAAGTCGCCTGAATTTCAAATTTTTTGTGCAAAATCGCACGAACTTTAGATCATTGAGTGAAAACAAGATCACTAGCTGTTCTACGAAATTCTTATAATATTTAAAAAAATGTAGTTTTAATATCCTCTACATACATACACATACATTTGCTAATTAATGTCTTTGAATATGTTACTCGTTACTTGTCCTTATGCGGCTTAAAAAAAATAATTTACTGAAGTATGGCGGTCTCATCTTTTCTTGTCTTGTTGTCTTATAGCTAAAGATTTTCTTTTGAAGAGTCGGAATATGATTTATTCGAAAAAGTTTTTACTAGAAGTTAAAAAGAACTTTTGCATAATATTTTTTCCATCCTACCTGTTCGTTCTTTTATCCTTGGTACGATGGGCAACAGTAGTTGGCAAATATTTTCAATTCTTTTTCATCTTAGTATCAAGCTTTAAAGTGCAAAATCTTCTTACTTTTATTAACTAATACAGACAACCATCGTATTTGCTTTCTGGTGAATTTGCGATTCAATAAAACTGCCAAGATATGTCAGGCCGAAGACTATCTCATCTGGTGAGAGAACTGATCCCATTGATGAATTTGTGGACGTTGGCAACGCGTCTTGCAATAGTAAGATTGCTTTACATATTTACATATTATGACGCAAACTATATTTTGTTCTTAGTTATTATCCGCTCAGTAAACTGCAAGCCTCGGACTTGAGTCCGAGGATTTATAAGTAAAGAATAAAAAGCCGAATCTTTTTTGCTTTTCAAAATATCGCAATATCACGGAGATATCGCAATTTACATTGCACTGCGAGAGTGTCCTTTGATCGATTTGCTCCATCTTTATTAACCAACTTGTGTGCAAAAATGTTTCTTCAAATTGGGAACGAATTTCAACATTTTTGCTGCAATATTTTTTGGCGAATATTTCAAACAAACATTACGCAAATGGACCGACTGACGCATGCATAGGCGAGTTTGATACAAATTGAAAATCTATATACTTTATAGGGTCACTGAAGCATTCTTCAGGGTTTTGCAAACGTTTTCACATAATGAATACACACCTCTTCGTAGTCCGGTGGTGGGCCATAGTAATAACTTCTCTAATGTATGTGGTAGTCTCTGAGTATAACGAAGCATTCGCTTTATGCACTTGACATTGCCGTCACGCATAAGATTGATGTCAAATATTCAATCGTGTGTTTAATACTATGCTTCTTCAACGAAGACGCTCTAGCAAAATTAATGCCGCCCTTCATCTTAGTTTTTCGGGTTTAAGAAATATATGTGGTTTTCTCCTTTTTTTTGCTACTTGACTTTTTAAAAAAATTTGTGCATTTCTTCTCCATTGTTCTGCAATAATACTTTTACAACATCTTGGTTTTT
Organism: Glossina pallidipes; assembly: GCA_000688715.1. Taxonomy (NCBI): domain Eukaryota; kingdom Metazoa; phylum Arthropoda; class Insecta; order Diptera; family Glossinidae; genus Glossina; species Glossina pallidipes. The sequence goes on from KK499821.1 coordinate 310,551, forward strand.
TTGTCTTCCTTTGCCCAGTATATGATCGAATTAAAGTCGGTTTTACTTAGTTGTAGACGCGAAATTGGAAAATGAGCCAAAAATTGTTTTGTGCATCACCACAATAAGTTTTGCCATGGCTTCGTGGGCTTAAGTAAGATTGTCATACCAGGTTCGTTCCATTACTATTAGGAGTATAGGAACCAGGCAGCTATCATATCGGGGGTAGGAAATGGTCGTATGAATGTAACTGAGGAAAATACGAAAGATGTTAAAGCATACAAATCTATTTTTTCGGTGAAAGTTCATTAACAGCGGATTGCCTATGGGGTGGTTCGCTTAGGATGGGAAGAACATATGGGGTAACGATTTTTCCTTTATTGAGATCATATGTCAAAGTTCCATAGATCTAGTGTTTATGTCCATTTACTCATCTCGTTACGCATGCTTCAGTGCTACTCGTAACGTTGACGATAACTTGCCCCACTTTTTGAATAAACTCACTGGAGTTGCAAGAAACTGAATGTAATGTTCTTTCCTGTGCCCATCCAACCGAAATCTCTAACGTACATATATATCTAAAAACCTGAAATTTGCAAAACATTTTACAGATTTTTTATGTTTTTTTTTTTTCGTGTTATAATAACGAAAAGAAGATATTCCGACATACTGTAGCATACTGTGACAGCATTTAATAAGAACTTTCGCCAGTATTATTTAAACATCAAGCGAAATACCCCTACTGAGTGTTAGCCGGTTACCACTGGTCAAATAATGTTTCCAATCGAACATTGAATGACATATCAAATTGAGATATTATATCACAAATTTACCATAACGACAAAAAAAACCCGTACATTACATTGAAGATCAAAAGCAATATGCGCTGTCTGTCCGTATCTTACAAACTGAGGGAGATTGTAATCTTTCGGGTAAAGAAAAAGAAGAAGAATATATATTATATATATATGCGTATAAAAAAAGCAAGCAAGCAAGAAAACAAAAAAGGATGAAGACACTTTCGATGGTGTGAAAACAAAATTGTACAAGTCGCAGAGCAAGCAGAAAACACCTAGATAGACAGTCAGCGATATGAAAGTCAACTTAAACCAGCTTTTCGTTTGCATCTGTGTTTCCGTCTTTTTCCTTCTTCCTATAATCTCTCTTATAACGCAACATGACTTTTCTCAATCTGCTGGATCACAACGTAAAGCCTTTATTACATTACATTTAAGAACCGCAGCCTTGGTGTTGATGATAAAACATGATCAACACGATAATGATCATCGGAGACGATGATGATCGATTTAATGTTTGCTAACCTTTTAAACTTGCGAAAAGCATCTCCCAGCCGAGAAGGTAGGAGAAGAGAACAAAAAAGAAATAAGGATATTAAAGCAATTTGTCAAAAGTGTCAAAATGAGACCAAGATATTGAATTTTCCATTTGCGGTAAAAGGAAAAAAGCAAAAAATATGATAAAATTATAAGAAAAAGATTTTCTACAGCTGATGATATTCTATATGGATTTTATTATGTTAGGCTGTTAAGGAAATCAACATCAACAAATAACAGCAACAAGAGAATGCGGGACACGTATTAAAATAACCTCAGGTATAAATTGTAGAAGAAATCACAGATTCTCCAAAGCGTTACATAAAAAGAATAATCGAAGACGGCGGATATCGATAAAAAAAAAAAAGGCAAAAAAACAAAAAAAAAACCGAAAACTAAAGTGCAGCTTGCCACTTGCGCGATAATGGTGTTGGCGGCTGCCGCAGCTGCCATCTAAAGCTAAGCACACAGACAGCCCCAGCCATTCTTAGTTGAAATACATTGATTCTCATTGGCCGCTTTGGTAGTGGTGGCGGCAGCTTAAAAGTTGTTACAATGAAATTTTGTTTAATACATTCAATCTCGATGGAAGAGAAAAAAATCATATAGTTTCTGATTAAGTTTAGGTCAAGCGAAGAGGACAACACATCTGAACATCTTCGTCATCGGCATAATCGTCAATAATTTGATGTCTGAGATGATCCAGCAAAAAAAAAATCTCTCATATACGTATATCCATCAGCGTATATATATATATATGTATGTATGCATGTGTGTACGTTGGAAAGTTGACGCAGACGACACGCATTAAACTTGGCTGTCACGTAACTCTACGATTTGATTGGTATGCTGGTGACCACATAATGATAAAATTGACTTGAATTGCTTTAATATTTTTAAAGTTTTTTTCTTTTTCTTATTTAAAAATGCATTTTTTTTTTTTTTTTTTTTTGTTTAGGAAATAAAAGCAGAGTAATAAAAAACCGGTTTTAAAGAAATTTTTATTACAATTATTGTGTGAAATTATCAACAGGGAGGACACTAGCAAAAGACTTGGATTGAATCCAAGTCTCAATGGATGGACGCACTAATTTTATATATAATTTCTGTTTGCTATTATGAAATGAGTCCAAATTGTTATAAACTTACGTAAATACCATTAACATGAAATTTCTGCTCATTTTTTTTTAAAAAGATCAAACACACAAGAACTACTCATTTGCTTAGGACGGACATCCTTTGTATTTTAATGTTCAATGAAAATTTTTTTAATCCATATTTTGGAAAACAACATCTATGTTATAAGTTATTCATGAAACCATGAAAAATAATTTTCATTTCTTTCTTTGTTTTATAGTCCCACTTACTGTGCATATTATCAACCTGTGTCGAATGCCGATACAATGGTAAAAATAATATATCACAACATTAGTCAGCCAGATTAGAATGTTCGGTCATTGCAATTGGAAAATGACATAAAAGACTTGTAGCATCACTCACGAAGTATTCTTTTGTGCTGATTCTTAATAGATTACCGCTTTTGGACCGAAGGTTGAACACATGCAAGAAATTGCATTGTCGATCGGTTTGCGCGCCAATGTCCCATTAAGACTAGAGTCCAATTGGCATGTATGGATAGAAGTTTCCAAATCTGAAGAATCTCACAAAGCGCTCAGATATTCATCGATGGGGGCAGTACGTCTAATGTTCTTGATACTCTTGAATATGGGCTTTCCGGATACTATGTTGTATTCCACTGGTCTACTACCCTACCGCCGCAAGTAGAGATAAAAGACATTTGTTAACCAAAAAGGTGTCCTAACAGCGTTAGTTTGCTCATACCCACCGGTGTTCTCAAGTTACCCACATACCGTACAGCGCACTAACGCAATTCCTCGCTCTTCAAGCGTAACGGCCGCCTTTGAAACAAATTTTTAACTGTTTTCTTTCTTGTTTTGATTCTCAAAGCGAACGTACACAAACACTAAGATGACGACTGATTCAACACCCCCTCAGCAA
>KK499821.1:313896-414026 GCA_000688715.1 Glossina pallidipes
CCCCTTCCTTAAGCTATGGACGAGCGAGCTCATGGAGGTCTTCCTATTATCCACGGCGATATGATTAAAGCGGTTTAAAAGGTCAGCGAAGATGTCTTAAAAAAGTAACTGCTGAAGTTCCAAAAGAGCGGACTGAAATAATTTCGTCTAAAGTAAGTCAAGGAGTTTTCTTTTACAGGTCCGTAGAAAATTCGGTACTACTATGGTTTTTGAACTTTAAACTCACCACTGAAACTCTTTTAGTAGACTTAAATCTCGAAGTCAAATTATAGAGCAACCATGAAGCAGATAATGTATTTTGAAAATAAGTTAAGTAAATAAATTTTTGCGAAACTCTAATCTACCATGCGATCAAAATAATTTAAGACGTCTTAATAATGCAATTGTTGTTGTTTGGTTAAGAAATTCTTTTATACTGCAAGATATAGCGGATTTATAATTTCAGATCATGGTAAAGAGTGACACAAAAAATTTGAAATTCTAATCTGCGTTTTCTGAGCATGTTCTTCAATCATCGGCTGCTGGCTAATACCTTGAAATCTATTATTAAAACAAGAAAGGCAATAAATGTCCTTGGAGGTCGGTGAATTGTTTAATTATTGTATCGGGCAAACATAAAAAGCGCAGATTATAAGTCAAGTAAGGAGCAATAAAACGCAAGCGAAAATTGTCATTCAACATTAGGTAGAGCTGCAATCATTACAATCACTACAATATACGTAATTGTTATATACCTATAAGATTAATATCAACCATAATAGTTGGGTATATTTAAAAATCGTTCAGTTCTAATATTTACACGATATGCCAGCTATTGTTTGAATGTGTATTCAGTCGGCCAAAAAACGTTTATGTCTAAAGATCGTGAAATTTTTAAAAGCTAAACGCCTTCCTCAGTAGCTTTTTTAAGCATTTCTTTTACTTTTTATAAACATATAAAACTAAGCATCCGCGCGCGCACACGCACATAACATACATATATGATATACGTAAGTTGTAGTCTAAGTTTCATTGCAAACGCATACGTGTACATATACAAAAAAAATTCTTTATAGCAAAGTTTTTCTCTCTTTCTGCTTTAACGGCTTAAGGCATGAAAGCAAACAATTCCCGAGTTTAACTTTAGTCATCATTATTATTAACTGCATATATGGATGTACTTGTATCGCGTTTTTCTTTCTTTCCCAAATGCAACGGACTTGTTATTGTTGTTGCAATTTTTTTTTTTTTTTTTTGTTTTTCTTAAAGTATATTAACCAAACAAATTGATGACAAGGGTCAACAGTAAAGGTCAGACCTTGGGCCATCATGTGTGCAACTGTAAGAAGCATGTAAACAAAAACATCAACTATATATATATATATATATATATATATATATATATATATATATATATATATATATGCATTTATGTACGTAAGTATGATAAGCGGGAGTTGTAGCAGTAATTTACAGTAAAACAGATGCGAAATCATTTATCTATTTTGGCATAGACGCGCTTTTGTGGTTTCCATTACACAACATCATCTCTGAGCTGATCATTTCTAACATCTCTCCAACAAATGCAACATTTAAAGTAATTCCTTTATTGCAACAATCAACTAAACTAAAGGCATGCTCATGACGACGATTATTATTATACTGATGATGGGTATCATTAATGTTTAGCCAGTTGAGCATTTTAATGGTTTCGTTGCGGTGACCAAACACTTCAAATCGCTCTCCTACCTTCTCCTTAATGAAAATAGTCTCTAATTACGGTCATTAAATATTTGATAATCGGTAACGCCTGTCACAATTTTACGCTTAACAACACCAACAACAAAAAATTATTATTTTTTTTTTTTGTCTAATAGTGTTTACATTACAAAAAAAAAAAACTATTCGAAATTCGTGCTCATATATTTATTTTTTAGAACATATGGTTCGTTAATGTTTTTCTTTTTTTTTCAATAAACCCATAGTTAAACTATTAGGTAGTCCGTAATAACATATGGTTTAATAAAATTATTCGTAAGGACAATCTTAACGTGCCGTGCAAGAGCGAAAAGGAGATCATTACAAAAACGATTATCATTAAGCAAAATTTCATTATAGTCGCTAATGTTGATAGCTTCTCGAGAAAGAATTAAAGTCATACTTAAGAATAGGAGTTACGATGCCCATAATCTTCCTATTATAAATGTCAGATAAATGTGAGACTGCGTTTTAAACCATTTTCACTCTGAACGTTTTGATATTCAAACTAAGACTTAGGCCAACGTACGAGAAGATTTATGTGCTCATTTTGGTTTCTTTTTGGGCAAATATTTGTCTTTTTTTCTATGTTGGAAACGTGCTTGAAAACGCGTAAGCAGGCGCAGCCATTATATATCTGATTTGTGGAAAATTTACAATTTCATTTTAATCAATGTCTTGGTAACAGTGCTACACATTGCTTTTTCCGTGCGCCAAATAAAAAATTGCCTGGTCCCTATTAGAGACTTTAGGTATATGCCACTTTTAGACACCCATTAGACCACTCAATGGAAACTCTATTTCAATATTCATCCTTTCTATATCCAAACTCAAAGTGTCAGGAATGCGACTCTCCCACATACAATCCCATTAGGTGTTTATAGTTCCAGCATTTTATTTTTCCCTGCCAACGATAATACGCTTCCATTGTGATCAATCAGGCACACCTGACGTCGATCAAAATCCACTCGCTTTCGTAATCGCTTTCACTCTACATTTGAAAATTGCAAACATTTGAAGCAAAATACCTACTTTGACCTTGAAAGACATAATAAATTTGTTCTCGTAAAAATATGCAGAAAACCTTTGTTGTTCTCCTTCAATACACGATATCAGGTCAACTTGGCCATACCTTCTAGCCCATGTAAGGTAGTGTTGAAAACTTGCAGAGTAAACACAACTTCTTTTGGACGTGAACTGCTATTCCAACCTAAAAATATCTTGAACTTCAAAACACTTTCACATTTAAAGGGGAACCGCGAAGCAGCCACGAAAATTTGCATTCATTCGTATTTCTATGCTCTTTGGATTCATTCTCAGTATTTGCATAATTTCGGAGCAGTGATTAAAAAACCATATTTTATGGCTGGTTTGAAAGAAGCCCATAGGCCTTATATTGAACCATTTTGACGTATGTTTGATATGTTTGTTGCAGAAAACCTGAAAGTCCTCAAGCAATAACATTCAGTATGTTTCGTAATATTAAATTACGGACTGCGAGTATTTACATAGAAAACTTTTTGCCTGCACAGGCATTTTATGTTTTATGACTAACTAACAATCGATATCTGTCTTGCTTCCGTCAATCATGTCTATGTATGTAAATTATGGAAAGATTAATTGTCTGTTGGAAGATTTTGGTTTACTTAAAGTCTTTCATACAATTCGGTAGAAGCCGCTGCTGCTTCTCCCGATATCTTTGGTAAGCATTTAGTGAAAGCTTTTAATAAAATCGCCTAATAGTGCATTACAAAATCACAATTTAATCGTTTCGTCCGAGTGTGACCAACCAATTACAACAACATTAAAATTTTCAAATATTTTTATACGTAACACTGAAGGATGGAGGTATACTCATCTTGTCATAATGTTTGTAAAAGTCAAAGAGAAGCGTTACAGTGGATTACAAAACCTATATATTCTTGATCGGCGACAAAAAATGTATACATTCTTGATGTCTTGTTGTCTGCATGCTGGGTGTTGTTGACAATTGTCAAGTGTTGTTAAGTTTTCGATTTCACATTTTGTGTGGAAACATTGGAGATCCTTTTCCATAGATCATCAGTATTCGAAATGGGCCAAATTGGACAAAGGAGACGTAGCAAGGTAAACGATTTGTGTTGGGCATATAAGACTGGGCCTCACCTAAGTAATAATTTCCTGATTTGCTTTATTTACTCCTAGCTGCCCCGTCATTTAGTCGTTTAGAAAACTTGGAGTTGGCGTGACTTTAATCGCACGCGTCTCTTGTTTACTGTTCACATAAGCTTTCGGTTATAGCTCGCTCTAGTAAAACAGCTTCCGAAAGGAAAACCAAAAATTTGAATACACTTTGATTATTAAGCTATTAAGGCGGAATAGATATCGATTCGAATTTTGATTTAAATCTTTTCAACAAGTTCTCAAAACACAAACCGCACACAATCTTGAACGCTTACAACGAATGCTATATGCAACATATATATGTACGTGTATGTATATGTATCCAAAGACGAAATTAAAAAAGTCCCAGCAGGGAATAAATAAGCGAACCGATCACCACGCAGACCGGCCTAAAGAAATAACACTAACCCGGTGATCCACTTTATTATCGGAACAATAACGTTGTCACTGTGAATATGTACAAAATATGCTCTAACTGGAGCTCATCTGAAAAATTTCTTTTGCGGGACGTAAGGAAATGCACGGTTTAGAGCATAATGCGAGTACGTTTGCAATTCTGTCTTGTACATTCATTTCACACGGTAGGTATGTAAATATCTGCAATGCTTTTAACGTATGTCAGGCCATTTAATTATGTTTATCTATCTCTCTGTCGATCTAAATGCTTACTTAGAATATCACGCATGTAATGCCAACACCAACTACCAGCAGTAAAGTGAAACGATTTTGGAAAAAAAAAACAAATATAAAATCTCTTCTCTTTTCCAATCATTCGGTCTTTCACACTTTATTCACTTCAATATGTATTTTCGAAATAACTTCGAAATAGTTTATGACTTCGTCATAAACTAAGAATATGTCTTCACTTTGCACACCCATCTTCTCGATTGAGACGATAAAATGAGGGGAACATTGCGATGAAATTAGGTACACTGACGTGTTTTGGGTCAAGGAGAAACGCTGTTGAAAATTGTACGGTTCGGGCTACTTCTTCGACCGCTTTCCATATAACGAATTATATCATATGATCATATCATCAGTCATAGGTATAACTGTAGGGTTGCGCACCGCGATCCGTTAGTGTTTTCTATTTCAATTTTTTTCATCAACAGTCCACATAGATCTAAGGTCTGATTTGGATTTCTTTTTCTTTTGGTCTAATTTTCAAGGCTTACAACTTCTTCCTTACCAAAACGTGATCTGAAGACGTAGTGAAACGACTAACGCCATTTCCTAACGGAACTTTGTGATGGCCCTAACCATTGCCTTCACCAACTCATTTATTAAGCAAACATTTGTCATAGCCCTGACGAATATCTCAGTGTATTGTTATTATTTATTGTGGATAAGTTATGAGTATCTGCCTTATTCTGAACGGCCTCCTACTTGCTCCATTTTGTAATGCCGCGCCTTTTTTTACACGTCCATTTATGATTTTCATAAACTAAGAGGCCTGTTTTAGTGCAAACTTGATATTGAAGAATTTTAGCAAAACACAAGCACTAATTTTACGACCGCTGATCGATAAAAATACCAAAATAATTAATTAATTCAGTGTTAAGTAGTGCAACTAATACAACTTTGGAAATTAGAAATTAGAAGTAAGTGCTCCTTCATAATAAATTTCGTTATTGGTTGTTCAATAACTCTTTGTTGTTGTTATACCCTGTAATACTTGTGGTACAAAAGTTTATTAGGTGCGGATGCATGTGACACCCAGAAGGACTTGGAACAGATCCACCTTTTATTGTGCCGACAAATCACTAAATCTAAATCTAAGCTTGTCTGATCGTCTATCTCTTTGTCCGTCTGTCCGTCTTGTTTTTCTTTTGCTCAACCTACAGGTCGCAGTTTTTCAGAGATTTCGATGAAGATTGAATCGAAATAATTGAAATTTTCATTTTTTGCGAAAAACGTAAGGGGCAACATCGTCGTAAATTGAAAAAGAAACTGCTAGGTGCAGCGCAGTCGCCATGTGCAGTGCAGTCGATAAGTGCACCGCTGCACTTGCCTCTCCTTCGTAACGGTATCTTATCATCTTAATTTTCAATTTGATCATGACCCGAGTAATAATTTTAACATAAGTACTTTGAATGTAGGAATTTATTTACCTTACAAAGGCATGCATGGTCTTCAGAGAATATAAGATCTACTGCGTTTTTCTGCCTTAGACAACTAAGCATACTGCAACCTTCTGAATTAGTTTAGCCAGAGAAAGCAGTGGCTTTATTAAAAACTTTATGACACAACATAGCATCTTTGCTACAAATTTCGATCGATTTATGTCAGTTAGATTTCCGATTAATATCAGTTTATTGTATATCATCAATTCGATTCTCCGATCTGATCTGGTCCTCCGATGTCTTTCCGCTTTATACCATCTATAATTCCTGCTTACCACCATTCTCACACTTATAGGGGACGTAGAGCTGGTCAGAGAAGAGAAAAGTTCTAGTCCCTTCGTATGTACGCACACTGTCTGGATATCTTGTATACGAAATCAAGTATGGCATGTAAAATATGCGAATATAGCTTTGAATTATTTTCCAAAATCAATTGACGTTTCAATCGACATGTATACATACATATTCCTGATCTACAATCCATATCTGCCGTGGCTAACTAAAGTAAGCCAATAGACCAACTAGCACACCTACTATCAAGTTTTGTATTCATTCATAACTGAAATATACTATTTGTATACCTTACATCACTTGTGATGCTAGGAAGATGATGATCCATGTTTTACTGCATGGAATTACTTACTAAATCGATCAAAACTTGTCTGTCCATCTGTCCATTTTTGTTTTCAATCTATAAGTCGCAATTTTTAAGATAATTTGTTGAAATTTGATACATCGACGCTTTTTCGCCCAAAACCGAACGCTATTAAAACTGGCTCGGATCGGACCACATATCGATCGCTTCCCATATATTAAGCGAAGTGCTGTAGCATATTTAACACTACAATATTTTTACTTGTTATCTATCGGTTTGTGGTAGCAAGATCTTAAATCTTAAATTTCCTAGCATATCCATACATATATGCCTTCATAGATATCCACATATACATTAAAAGTAAAAATATTCTTGTTCTGGGATTTAACACTCGAAGTTGTATGAATGTTACGCACCTAATCGTCTCACGTTTGCGAAATTCAAATACAAGCTTGAAATATAATGCACAGATTCTCAGTTAAAGTTAACAGACCATGCTTGAGATTGTTTGTTATCTCCAAGCAAAAAGAGATTTTCGATATTAAATATTTCCTCCGACTTTCTTATTAATTTTTTTTTTTTTTTTGAGTTTTTTTTTCTTGCTTCCTTGATTCTTTGTAGATTGCTTTTATAGACATTCTTCACTTTCCCGTTTCTTTATAAAGTGAACGGATTAAGAAACGTTTTGTTTTGAATTCCAATTTGCTTTACGACCAAAACTCTCAGTGTTTAAAGTAAACACAAAAAGTTAGGCTTTTGAAGAAATGCTAACACTATTCCTTAATCGTGGAAAAGGCGACTTAATACCAATTGCTTAGATCTTTCATTCGGTTTCTCTTCAAGTTGTAAAATTTTATAGAAATATTTCGGTAATAGCTCTCTACAACTTTAATCTCTTCAGCATTCTGTGTTAAGGCACAGAGAGATTTTTGCCTTAAGCTGCACCTGATTTTCTTTTATGTATCATGAGAATCGATGTAAAACTGATAAGAGTTGGTAAGCGACAACAACCACATTCAATCAATTTACTTATCATACATACACATACGTTCATTCACTTTTCGGTGGCGTTTTAAAGTTTGTTGTTATCCGTGCGGTTCCATTAGAGATTCTTTTCTTCTTTTTCGTCATGTTTTTCTTGCTTGAATTTTGCTTGCTTATCTTTCTTCATCTATTCTTATAAATTTTCTCCTTGTAATTGCTTATAGGTCTGGCTGCGTTAGTGTTAATGGCGCCGCTGCTCGTCAACCGCATTTTCTGGAGCTCTTTTATTTTGAGTGTACTTTAAGTTAATGTTTTCATCGTCCTCGTTGTTGTCGTCATTCTTACTTTTAAGGCTGTTTTGTCAATAATTTGTCACAACCGTGTCAACGCAGTCATGTTACATGTCATGTTGCAATTAAGATCTTTTATAGATTGTCAAAATGCTTTTAGTAACAAGTGACAATATAATTTCAACGTTACATAATTATATATAAGACATTTATCTTAACACGAAATCTAATATTTGCGACAACTACTCGTATCGTAACGGTTTTTATGCTGACTGATATCATTACGTTTTGGATCTCCATAACAAACTTTGCTTGCTTTTTCACTGAAATCACTAAAACATTTACCAAAGCTTAGAATGACAACAGGGCCCAAATTGCTTGCACCATAGGCGAACTATTTCGAACGATAGTCTTGAGCTCGGTTCCCATCAACTTTTTATTTGTAATAACTTCAGATGCTATGATCGAAAATTCAATTATAGTTTAGATGCTGTTTATATTCGCAATCATCGAAAAATCGCTTGTACAAAGTAAAAATAGTTTCAAATGTCGCGATATATATATAGATCGAAGCATAGCATTAAAACATTTATTCACAGATCAGATGTACAAAATATATTGGAAATCCTTTTAGCCGACTTCGATATTATGCCTCGAATGTAAATGAACAAAACCATGCTAAAAGGCACTGGAGAAAATCATCGACCCAATTTAAATTTCGATGTCTGATGTCTACACGCTTGCTGCAGTAGATGGTTAAGCACGTAGTATATATGCTGGCAAAAGTGAACTAAAATCGTGATATATGTCCGCCAAAAATTTGGGTATCTATGTTATATTCGAGTAATGCACATTGTAGAGTACAAAGCACTTAAAAATAACACAAGATTAGTTTTAAAAAAGTGCACTCGAACGATCGAATTTGCTGCTGTCCTTTAGTTCAAGAAACCGAACGATGTCGTTTCCCATCGAAAACTAATTAAAAAGTTTGTAGCCCACACAAAACAAAGTGCTAAGCGACTACGTCGGCCACTGACTGCGAATATGGAATAGACTATTGACAAATCTGACGTTGAAGTCGACAAGTAACTCGGCAAAAGAACACAACTGATCGTGTGATCGAAGCAAATGTCTGGAGATTTTTAATGCTATCGTCTTTATCCGTCTCCGCATAACAACGCCTATGATTGCGCTTAGCTTTGATCTTCGAAAAAATCCGTGAATCGTGATATGTTGTTTGCATATATTGACCTGAGCCAAAAAAATATAGAAAGCTATGGTGAACAATGAGTTTTCCTACAAATGTAAAATGTCTGGTAACTCATAGCTCCTTACTTTATACATTTTTACTTTAGCTCTTTAATGTTCTTATAGCTTTCCTGTTGTGGCAGTTGAATGAGGTAAAATACGTAGACGGGTGCGATATGAATAAATTTGAAAAGAAGTACGGCTAACTGAAAGGGGTGCAAAACTTCCTGAAATTGTACAAATGGTTTTAGCATAGCGTTTTGATTAGCTTAGGCAGTATATGTTAAGGGAATAGTAGTCATCAGTGAGACCGTATGATAGAACAGAAAGTGTGATAAAGAATAACTAAAGTGATTCCCTCTTCTTTCTCTGATCTTGGAGAGTTCGCTTAAGTCGATTTGCCAATGTACGGAAAGCCTACTTTTGATGAGATAACGTTCTACTAAGCATTTCAGAGCAAAAACTTAAAACATTCAACCTTGAAGTGTAATCATAACCACTTATAAACAATTTTGATTTCCTTCATATTCATCTTCAGATTCTTTTTATGGGAATGTATGGCTTTCATGACAAACGTATATGCACAAGTGTATAGATAGAAACGTCACCGGCCAAACAAACAGATGCTACTCATAGACAAGAGGAAGGAAAGCATAATTTTTCTTAAAAAAAGAACAAAAAAAAAAAAAAAATCATGCAGCAACGAATCATCAACGAAAGTTACCCAAAATGAAATATGAATAATTTTTTTATCTATGTTTTGTGTGTGTGCTTGTTATTGTTATTGTTGTTGTTGTTCTTCTTCATCTTCTTCTTGTTTTCCTCATAAAAATAAGAAAACGTGCTTTCTTTTCCTCATGCAAACTTAGATAGATGGACGAACAAGAAGCTTTCTACCATAATTACGCGTATTCTAGTGAATGTCTAGCATTTTATAGCAATTTCGCAAATACTTTGAAACCTGCAACCAAACATTTATTAGATGTTGTTCTTTTTGTTCTTGCTGTTGTTATTGCTGTTTTCTTATTTTTTTTTTTTATTTTTTTTTTTTTTTTTTTTTTTTTTTTGCATTATAATGCATTCACATTCACATAAATGTGCCTTGCCGTGCATTTCTGTAGAAATTATGTTGGTTATGAATGCTAACGGCGACACGTTCGTCCGTTGTGTTTTACTTCTCTATATCTCTTTCTTTCTCTCCCCTTCAAGTATTGCCCACATATTCGTAAGCGGATAGCACGGGTACATAAAAAGTTTCAGAAGTTTAATGTTGGGATTCTTTCTTGTTAGCGTAGCACCTGACAACAATTGATCCAACTGCACGCTTCTATATGGATGCAAGAGTATTTGTGTAGTTATGTGCATCTCTGCGTGCGTTTTTGTATGCGCAATAATGTATTTGTGTATGTGCACATTTGGATACCACCACCGACTATCTGTCTGGATGGTCTATAAAATTTTCAACTGCAATGTGCTTTGGTATAGCGTTACCATTATGTATTTACTGAACGGACTGCTGAAACGCACTTTATACCGAACAAAAGAATAGCTTAACAACGTCATATATTTTCGCCATATCAGTGCATCATCATCTGGAATTGGGTGAAATAAATGCATTATTATTCACATCGTCTGCTTTTTACTGTTCAGTTTCGTTTATGACAGCCGGCAATAATATGATTTGTGACAACCGGAAGTTCATAATAGTGTGGAGAATTATTGGTACATTCATGCATACATCCTTCATATAAAACATATCATCATAGTCTATTATTAAGTTATAAGGGATGGCAGGGAACACAGAGCAGAAAATTTTACAAAATGGAGCTATTAACGATAATCGAATCCATGCATCCTAACAAGAAAAAAAAATGGAACCCAGCCAGTCGATATCCTTTTCACGCAGAAGAGACCCGCGCACTGATTGCCCAGAACTTGATTCGCTGAATAACGACTGAAGAGCGATTTAACTGTTAAAAGCAGGTTGACACTATGTTGTTCGTCAATGTGATTCGTCTCAATAAATTACACCTCAACTTGCTCTTATACTGCATATGGCTGAAAAGGCTGCATAAATTAAATGCAATTAAATGTTTATTATGACAAATCATTTATCATAATAAACTATTGTTGACTTCCGAGCATGTCCAAAGGACGATGAGTAGCGATGGTTTCTCACTTCCCGTTAAAGCTTCTTTTATTTTGAGCAAAAAACGTGCAGCTGGCATAGCGGAAGACACTTTATGCTTAGATTTTCCGTTCCTTTTCCCTTTGCCGACTTGCAGCTGTGAAGTGACTAGTTTACGTTAGCAGTAGTAAGAAACTTATATTCTTCTGAGATCTAATCTTTTATATGCTCCACTTTGCTCCTGAAAAGGAGTTAAAAACAAAATAGAAAAAACTGAATTTCTTCATAATATTGGGTGGGCGTGGCTGCCGGTAATCTTCTAAAAGTGTTTGATGGGTTTCGGTCGTAGACTTCTTCATGTCACAAATCAATAAAACTAATGAATGTCGAAAACGCAATTTTGAGCGTCGCATGATTGCGTCGCTGTACACTGAATAACTCAGAAATACTAAATGCAAAACTATTACTTTATCTAGATATAGGTTAAAATGAACGATTTTAGCTGTCGTGTACAGTGATACTTCGCATTACTTTATCATTTTCACCAATAGATGTCGCTGACCAAAATACATACAAGCACCTATTATTATGCTTACCTTGCTTTCGATCAGTTTGCTCACTCGACGGTTGCTCAGGTCAAATGTGTTGTAATGGCTGATGTTGATGAAACTAGAAGATAAGTCAACATTGTACATAGTTTATAGAAAGGTGTGACGTAGTGCACCCTAGACAGAACCGCAGTTTCCCGAAAACTGCTCCCTTTTTAATAATTTTTAACGTAAAGACGGAAGGCGTTCATGAATTATCCGTGAAGGCGTTAGTAGTATATTTTAACTGGTTGTGATAAGCAGCAATGCAAAGGTATCTATACGCTTCCGAAATGTGACGATTAAAAGTTTTCCCCGCTTTCGCAGCATTCTCAACCGTTTGCCCGTAGGTTGCCCTTATACCTTATACCGCACTACCATGACTAGCCGTTATCTAAGCATACTGCCCTCCTTTCGCATAAACGAGAAACTGTAGTGGTCCTCTCCGCCGTCCCGCAGGTTTTCAATTTCAATTTGAATACACACACTACACACAACACTACTTTGTCCTTCTCCTCCAACCGCACCTAAGCACATCGTATATGTATCGCCATCTGAATAGCTGGGCAAATTGCACAAAAAACAAAGAAAGCCAGCGACCAACGAAACAACAAATTGCACGACATTCTGCGAAAGCAATTAAATTATGTTAATTCATCTAACGTCCAAGACATTTCAGCGAAATTGTTTTACAAAAGGAATGCAAAAAAATTGCTAAACGCAGACTGCGCCCAAATACGATGTAATGATATTTCCTGCTATTAGATCTGCTAGTTGTCTAGATGTGATAGGATTTGTAAGATCTAACGATAATTTTCCGAGATATCTGCCCAAAATTAAAGTTGAAATGGAGGCGAAAAGTGGTTAGTCATAAATACGTGCATTCAGCTAATCTCGCCAGTCATTGTTTTGCAAAAGGTTGTAAGAAGGTGCTGCGCAACCCCTGGTCGATACTCATGTGCCCGTTTATTAAGTAAACAAGTAAAGAAACATATATTAAATTCATTGACCATTGAATTCGAATTTTTTAAAGTGAAATGTACCCGCCATTCCGAAAGTATTCGTTCTTGACCAAAACGTGGCTGGAGTTTGAGACTTAAGTCGCAGTGAGAGTAGAGTTTGATTGTATCCTCTTAGGTCTGTCTACCCCTTCAATCCAAATTGAACTTTTCCTTACATGTTGCGTTTTATTAAAATGATGTTCTTTCTTTCTTTCTTGTTCTGATTCTTTTTCTTTTGTATGTTTTTTGTTTTATAATATACTGCGCCCTTGAAAAACGTTCTTATATAAAAATGAGAAAGAGAAAGAGAAAAGCCACGGTTCTGCTATATTATCCGGTGATTATTTATATCAAAGGTTGAAATTAATAACAAATACCGTTTAAATTTTTGTTTGTAAAGCAAATATATTGAAACAGCAGCAAGAAAAAATGTTATTAAACCCTTTTACTAAAGTTGGGAGGGGGAAAAATACACAAAAAGCGAAGAAACGGGAAAAATGATCAGATTAAAAAAACATAAAAATAAAAATAAAAATAAAAAGCAAAACAGCTGCATTTGTGGTCAAGCCATGATACCTACATACGTTCGCATATATGGAGTCACCATCTTTCATGAGTTGGCGGTACTAAGGTGAGAGAGAAATGATGTCGTAGTTGTGGTAAACCTCCTTTTTAGACTTTTATCGCTAGATAATTACCCACAAAATTACAGGCTTTACTTGTGTAAAGAACTTCGAAACGACGTAAATTTATTACACACATACACATACGCACACAAATACAGGCATGTATAACAAATGGTTCATTTATATGTCTTAACCGACACATATGTATGCACACCTAATATGAGGCTATCTGCGCAAATGTATAAAAAGTGTGTGTAGAAAGTATTTTCAAGTGGCGAGTGGGGCACACATAACTATTATTGAAAGGCTTCACTTATGAAAAAAAAACAAAAAAATGAAAAAGAAAAAGAAAAAGAAAAAGAAAAAGACAACTGACTCTAATGCTAGAGTATTAGAATCGCTTACTGCCTGCCAACACCGCTTCTTAGACATTTTTTTCTTTTCGTAGGGGTATAGAAAAAATTTTAAAGGCAAAGATATATTTTGTATGAATAAGGCTACCAACCGTACGTATTCACACATAAAAACTATTAAAAATGCTAAAGTTTTTAAACAAAATGCTCACCACTAAGAAAACGTAAAGACAGGCAGCATTGGTTTAGTTTTATATCCGCTTTAGTAAAAGTAGGCGCAGCCATGCAGGTCATTTAAATAGTATATTTGCTGTTACCTAAATTGCTTGTCTATGTACAGGGTGTCGCAACACTAAGCGCTCCAAATTTCGAAACATTACCACAGTCGTGGCAAACATGTAAATGAATAAAAAGTTTTCTGCTAAGTGAAAGGAGCCCCGAAGTCCTACTCTAGACCGTATCCAGTTAGACTTTTCCAATATCTTCTTATATCTGCTTCTAGCAATCATCGAAATCTTAAGCAAATCTTAAGGGACTACTCTGATCTTCCTAAAGAAATTTTTGTAATTGTTCGCATTTCTTTTGCCTGGGAATATCGACGTTTTTCGGTTAACATTTCTATAGGAGCAATAACCTAAAAGTTAATTTATAGGGTCGTTCACTAAGGACACCAGTCGATTGAAAGTGTTTCCGATAAGTCCGTTGCTTCCTAAGCCATATGTTTTATTCGGTTCGGTCGTCTTTGTTCTTAGATTTGTCCAAGATTGCCTCAAAAATTGGCTCAGTTCACAAAACTGATATATAGCTGACATATCCAAGTTTTCTCTTTCTTCCTGATACGATAGCTTTACCAAATTTATAGAATCGTGCGAATTGTTTCAGAAAAACATCAGTTGCTAGCTTGTCAGGACAATAAAAAACGGAAAAGTTCATTGTTGAGAGACAGAGAGACAGACAGAGAGACAGACAGAGAGACAGAAAGAGAGAGAGAGAGGAACGAATGCACTGCTTCATGCTTAAATGGCACTCTTTGTCAACTTGAAATATCGAAAGAAATTACAGTAAACGCTAAGTGAAAATGAGAAGAGAACATGAATTATAGGTTAGTGGAATTATTAGAATTATCGATTACAGGCGTAAATTGTTTGATAGTTAATCTGGTACCTTTCATAACTTCTTATAATACACAACGACATTTGGGCCAACAAATTCATATGCGACATCCTGTATTATAAGACTTTTTTCTGTCCATTGGAGGCAGCTGATTTTTTTCAACATTTGCAATCCCCCTGCATTCAGGTGTCGTCTTCATAACCATTATCGCAACGGTATATTAAATTGATCATATTGTCTGCGATTCGCCGGAACGAAATGAACCATAGACGCACTTGGATCAATTATAGTATTTTTTCGGATCTTAAGCCAAATTGGTAACTACTCGGTTCACGTAATTTATTTAAAAAGCTAAGCTAAATGTTACTCAAAATAACCAGAAAGAAAAACTTGCAATTCGCAATTACATCGTGCTTTTTTCTCCACGCTAAACAATGGGGGCATGTCTAGTTTTCATAAAAATATACAAATCGGAAATAATTAATGAAAAAATTTGAATTGCTTCATAATACATCTCAGCGAGCATCTTGATATATTTACAAAAAACTGTAGTGAAAAATACTTTTTACATTAAACGCATTCATTGCCATTAGATTCTGTAAATAAATTTTTAAAATTTAATCATCGTAGAAGCGACGGGC
Organism: Glossina pallidipes; assembly: GCA_000688715.1. NCBI lineage: Eukaryota > Metazoa > Arthropoda > Insecta > Diptera > Glossinidae > Glossina > Glossina pallidipes. The sequence continues at coordinate 329,486 of KK499821.1, forward strand.
ATTGAAAAAATTCGTCTCAAGCCGTTTATAAACTATCTCTTGTTTATGTTAGTTAGTAGGTAATGGTACGAAATGCATAAACCAAAGACACACAGAGAACACATTTAGGTAATTGTAGGTTTAACTCTAAAAAGAGAATATAACAACAAAAACAAGAAAGCAAAAAAAAAAAAAAGAAAAAAACTATATATGAAATGATTTTGAACTGCTCTAAGTGACCATTTAAAAAAGAAGGCGTTTGACGGCTAACTGAAATTTATGTGACGACATACTGCTCTAAGGGTATAATGTCCTCGGCTTATATTCCCAACTGTCCATATGTCTGTCAGTCTGTCAGTCAGTCAATGACTGGCAGGGTGTTAACCATTTTAAGATAAGTTTAATGTAATACTTGTTTGTATCATATCATTGTTGCACCGTTTTCTTAATATCATTTGCACTACTGACCGGCGTGTATTTGCATAAAAAGACCAACGACACGCCCCCTTTATCATATCGCATAAATTTTTTAATAATACTCCATTTACATATTATTAACAGTGATAAGTTTTCATATGATTTGTAACTTAATTTCATGGCAAAAACAAAAACAACAAAAACAACAAAAACAAAAAACCACATATTTAAAGTAAGTAAATTATAGAGAAAATTTAAATTTAAAATTCCTGCAGGGCATTATAGCATATAGTTTATGCATTAAATACAAATATATATATATATATATATATATATATATATACATATGGTTAAGATGAGACGAGTCAACAAAATAATTTATAAAATTATTTTTGCACCCTATTCAAGGCTACGAGACCACTGTAGCGCTTTTTAATACATTTTACCCGAAATTTTTGTAAAAGATTCAGTTTGATATACACTGCCATACGTAATAATAGTTATTTCAATTAACTTAAGTTATTTGGACTTTCATTAAATTTAAATATTGAATTACATGCAATTTTTCTTTTTTTTATTTTTTATTATCTATGAAAGTCGAAAGAATTGTACAGCCGTATAGTGGAGAGAAGCATTGAGTTAAAATGAATTGCACAACGCAGTATTGATGTGTGCTCTGAATTTGCGTTGCAATATATTGGATTTGTACTGAAGAATGTGAAATTATATTTAATTGCATTCATTCAAAACTAAATTGCAATAAACGATATTGAATGCACCGAAGTGCACTGAGTGACATTAAACTGCTTTAAATTGCATTGAATTCGATTTAATTGCATTGCATTGCATTGCGACGAAACGCCGTTGCGTCGCCAACAAATTACACTAAACTTTTCTTTTGCACGGTCAATTTCGTCAGTTCACCAATTAGAGCAAGCATACTCTTTTTACACGATTTTTTGTTCTAACACGAATTCCCACTTTGTCAGTGTCTCACAGAAACTAACGTATACACCGACAAACTATAACTGAGTGAAGACTGGGATCAGAAGTCAGCCAGTTTAGGCCCACGCATATGTTCGTGACACGTGATAGTTAGAGGTTGAGTTATTATTTTACTAATGGACTGACACTATGTTGACTATACACTAATGTTGGTTTTTTTGTGTTTTTTTTTTTCTTTGTAATAAAAACAAATTGTCATTGTCTTGCATTTCGTTATTACTTTTTTTGGTTTACAGATTTCTGGGAAAATATTTGGAATTTTTTTATACCACGGAGCCTATTTACAAATATACCATAAGTTGCATATATTTTATGACGCGATTTTTGTTCTTTTTCGCAGTTTTCTAAGGAACGTATCGATCGTGTAAAGGAAGAATTGAATGAGTTATTAATCTATGAGGATTTACTAAGCAAGGTCCCACTACCGTCACTTGCGTATTCTCCCATTAAAATTCATTGGAGAGCATTGAGCTTCATTGAACAATGCTGAACCATAAGGAATTGCATTTCATTTAACTGGATTGATAATTGCATACCAACACGCATAGTGAGCTATATATTATATTTCATTGAACTGAATTAAAATTATCTGAAATGCGCAGAGCTATTCTTCATTGAATTATATTGAATTCTGTTACGCTTTACTGAACTGCATTGCACTTCATTTTGGTTATTTGCATTGAGCCGCATCGCACTGCAATAATTACATATAACTGAGCTGGGTTGTGCTTAACTGAAGTTGAAAATGAAGTAAAACTGAATTGTAAACAATTGGCAACAATATGCATTTAATGATTAAAAACAATGCAATTTGGCATTAAAATATGACAAAGCAATGCCAAGGAATTTCACTAAGCTGCATTGCACTACGTTATTCAGAATGCATTTGCCTGCACTGAAGTGCTCAGTATTAGTGAGATCGAAATGTTTAATCATTATTTTAAGTAACTTTTTGTAAATTGCATATAGTAACCACTTGGTTATCCATTTCATTTATTCGTTTCAACGCTATCAGCAAAAGACAAGTTTCACGTTGATCAAGAATCTATATATATATGTATATACATATATATATATATATATGTCTCTTATATTACAAGAGTTCAGAGATATTCATTGCTGTCTTCGGTCTTGGATATTATTGGTAAATGGAATAAAATGAAGTAAATTGAAACAAAATAGGAAAAGGTTGAATAGCAGAAACGAAATAGAACAAAACAGATACAGAAACATGAAAATAAGGAAAAATAGATTAAAATATGTAATAACTTACCTTAATACCCCTATAATCAATCAAGAACTGGAAATATCGCGCCTATAAGATCAAAGCCAAAGTATGTTAAGGAATCATTAAAAATAGGAGAAAGACTGAAAAAAAAAACATACACACACACACACACACATACATATATACAATATAAAAGCGGAAAATCAACTAAACCACAAAAATAAAAAACGCCCACCGACATTATATTTTATATGCGCCAACATTAAAGTCAAAGGCAACTAAGTAGAAACACGCTTTGACGTTTTACATACACCTTTAAATTAATGACATCAGATGCCAGTTAATATCCATGGCAATCATACTAATGCCAACTTTCAGGCATATCAACTGAAACTAACCGTCCAGAGTTTGTCGTTAGATTTAATTTCTTTGGCAGCTACAGCTACAGCTACAGCTACAGCTACAGCTTGATATAAGTATGTGTGCGCCGTCCACGGAGATCGTGCTCTACGTAAATTAGTTTGCTATTAAAATATACGCATGCACAACTTATTATTTACATACATACATACAAAAATCTATTATTTCGAAGCGGTTACAGATTATTATTAATTTTTTATTTTTATTTTTATTTTTATTATTTTTTTCTCCTTTTCTCAAGACTGAAAGAGCATTTAAGGCTGTTTCACCTTCAGTAAATAATGATATACTAATTTCGTCATCTCTTTCGTAATAAGGTAAAACTAGAAACGAAAATTCACACTAACCTTTATTAGGTATACGTAGGATAAGCAATAAAGTGAAGAATACGAAAATGAAAATGAAAAGTTTGACACAAGCGCTTACAAAAGTCATATAGAAGTGATCTAAGTAGAATGGTTGTGATCGGCCTTCTTGTACGTTTGTTAAATGTGCTTTCGAGATGATGAGCAAGCCAAGGTTCGCCTTAAAGTGATTATGACCGCTTTTCTCATTTTTATTATGGTTTTTAAAAATGATAGCTTCGCCTTATATTCCCATAATTCAAAATTCATTTATTGTCATTTATTACTTTTCTTTGAACGGGGCTGCAATCAATCAAATCTAGTTTAGTGGGAAAACAAAAGTTTGGTTTTGTATCTTAAGTACGCGATATAAAGTAATGATGCTTTAGGTACTATTTCGTTAAACATTAATTTATTTTTAAATCAGAACCTTATTCTTCATTACCCCAGGCAGCTAACCGAATGGTATATTAATTTTGCTATTGTTTAAATATAAGCGTAAGACATCAAGTTATGAAACAATAAAGACCCCTTCAATCAGATGAAAACTAGTTAAATCCGCCTCTTTAAACGTCTTATGAAATTTGGCGAGGTATCCAAGCAAAGCTTGATTGCAAGTAGACATTATTTGGAAACATTACTTTTACTCAAAACAAGTTGACACATTGTAATCGATGAGGCCGTCCTAGTTCTCATGAGAAACCCAAATGTTGACACGACGTAGTCCGCATTTGGGAAAGTCCTTTTTCTTGTTAAGGAACTCATTAATCTCCACCTAATACTAGTAATTAGACCTTGTTGACATGAAAAGACTAGCTTTTCAGAAGAAATCTTACTTGGAAAGTGACTCCAAAACGAACACAAGCAGTTCAACCATCACAAGATATCGAATTTTAGGCGTCGTATGTAGGCTAATTTTTTGCAAGCGTGATAATAAAGGAGGGGTCAGAATAATGATCGAATCTGTTCCGAATTTTTCGCATTTCGCAAGAAATATTAAAAATTACATTTTTTTACTTTCTGTACCATAGATCTCAAGAATATTTACAACACTCAGAAAGATCTGCGAAAAACCTGCTCTTTATTATATCGATCGACAGAAAATTACTTTTCGAAACGCTCTAAGCTTGTCTGTCCGAGTTCGGTTCTTCTATTTAATCTACAGGTCTTTCGAGTATTTTGATGAAATTTGGTACACCGGCGTGTTGTGTTCCAAGGACGCACGAAATGAAACTGATTCGGATTGGGCTACATTTTCAACAACTTCCCGTGTAACGCCTTCGTTAGAAAAGTCATTATATGAATATTTGTATAAAACGAGATGATGTAGAATATTTAATGGTGGGCTGTGGCTTACTATAATGTTTTTAGAGTGTTATACAAAAAGTGATCGTAAAAATGATTTTCTTTCCAATAGCGTTTCTTCTTAGGCCGAAATATGTCAGTGTACAAAATTTAATCCAAATATCTTGTAATTAACGATACACAGGTTGAACAAAAAAATGCACATCAGACAGATGGGAAGATAGATAGTCGAAAACCAATTTGAAAAAAATGATCCTCACTCGACTGACATAATAAACGGAGTATTTATCTCACATCCTTCCCGGTATCGCGTGCACACATTCGCAAAAACTTATTTATATCCTCACCACAAATAAAAGAGAGTATAGCAACCGAATACATTTTTCAAATGTATTTGTATCATTAACAACAATTATGGGACTTTTGAAAGACTGACGTCTCAAATGCCAATGTATTAAAGGAACATAAAATTTTGTATGTATATGCGCTAATTGTGTGCCATGGATGCAAAACTTTTACCCCATTACAGCAAAACATTTCAGAGTCCGCATCGGAAAACCAAACCTAGTGGCCTTTATGGACTCTTCGGAAACCAGCTTTATGCTTCATTAAGGGACTAGACATAAAACTTGCCGTAAAAATAAAGCCTTTCCACCTAAGTTCGATGGTTTCCCTAGCGATCATTTTCTAGAAGCTCTTTCTCAATTGCGTTTTTTAATCGTATTAGTTGAAGACAATAGATGTAAAATTTATCGCCTAATCGGTTTAAAGCAGCTCAAGCGTTATCAAAGTTACGAAACTTTAGCGCCACGAAATTTTTACTTGACTGAATATGTCCCAATTTATTCAAGTTCAACCCATCTTTACGGGGACATCAAGCAATAGATGAGAAGAGACTGTTCTAGAAATTGATCACAATTTAGAAGGTTATTGTCTCGTCGCTGAATCAATTCTTCTCTGAACCGGAGGTATCAGTGAGATATAAATAAGGTTTATATTTTATACGAAAGCTATTTCGTTTTCCTATAAGGTAATCCATGATCTCTCCCGATATTGATACTATTTTAGTAAAACACATTAAAATGCCTAAATAGATTTTCTCCCCTTTTTTTATAGAGGTAAACGTTTCCGTTGTCTTCTAGAAAAGGAGAAAGAAGAACTGGTCGCACTCTTCACTTTTTATGTGAGATAATTGATTTAAAGGAACTGTTGCTAGCTAGAAATTCTTTCCTTATCAATTACCTTAGAAGAGGCGCGAACCAAATACGAAGATAGCCCGTCTTTCAGCCAAGACAAAAATATCGTAAGCACAATGGGCTAACTTCACGTCAGGCAATTTTTAAGGCCTTGAATAATTTTTTCTTTTCACATGAAATACCTTTTCTTTTTACATGAAATCGCATCGTCTGTCCCGTTTTTTTACCGTGTTATGCGAGACTCTCGAGCGTCTTTTGGCGTATTGTATGTAGATAGCCGCTATTTTTTTTTTGTCGTGCTACACGAATCCATCTTATAGGAAGGCCGTCTACTGTATTTACTTACCATAATGCTTCGGAAGCCAAACTAAGAAACATTGAGGATTCAATTAAAAAATCATTTCTTTCGTTTTAATGAACAAACTCCTTAAGAACTAACTAACGTCGTCTTAATTATTTAAAGTTAAATCTGTTGCGATGTACTAAAGGCGTAAAGGCTGTGAGCAAACAAATACTGATACAATGTTGATGATCTATACGAAATCTTACTTAACTTAGCAAATATCTTTTATTTAGAGGATAATTACGAATTTTAGTTCTACCTCGATAGCACTTTTTTTATTTAATACTGATCTGTTAAGAGAAGCACGTACCCTTAGAACCAATGAATATGCACAACGTCCACACCGCCCTCTACACCTTAGGTACCTTTGTGGAAATATGTAAACTTTGTGGACCAATATTGCGTTACTGTCACTGATCCCGCTGCGCCTACTGCTCGGTATTGACCAGACATAGTGAGCATAAACTCATTTGTAGTGTTTCGTACAGTAAGATGTTTCCTTGAAGTTGAAATTTTACAACGCTTCCACGTTGAACTGAAACAAGGCAAGGTGAACATGTCCGATCCATTGATATGGAGAAAATCAGCTACTCCTCAGGATGTTCGGGAAATATAGGGACCGATGTGCTAAATAGAAACTACTAGCACCCGTATCAATAGTGTCTCGTAAAGTTTGCCATTGAAATTATTCAGCTTTGATGTCAGGCTTGTTTGGGTGGGGGAGTATTGCAAAGCTACATAGAATTGATATTGTAAACGATTGATAACAATGTGAGCGTTAACAATGAAATATAGCACAGCAACAACGCAATAAAGCCACTAATGTATGTAGCAGTGAGCTCGAATGTATGTAACAGTGAACCCATTCGGGCTGATAAGAAGCTTACAGTTAATGAAGAACAAAGATATTCATGAAATCTCCTTAGGCCTTCGGCATTCATCTAAAATTCATTTAAAGAGTCATTAACGCTTTCTAATCTCTGTGGACTATAGCTCCAATTAGCATTGGTGTCCAACTTCAAGTTGACATCGATTGTAATTTGCAAGCAAAAAAAATTAATAAATAAAAGAAGAGAATATTTTGAAAATATTGCTCTTTTCCTCGGGTGTATTTAAATTACTTTCAAATCCAACACAAGTCAGATGTAACCTATCTATCTTTTTCTTTGAACAATTAAGCTTTGGCTTATTTGGAGGGAAACGACTCTTATTTTCAAAATTAATCCATGGCAGTTCAATCGAAAATAGATCGGTCGAATTTTAGCTTAACAATAAATCAAGAAGCTGTAGGAAGGACCGTTGGTCAATTATGCAAAGTGGCAATGACTTTCTCTGCTCTGAATGTCTCCTCGTGATAGTCAAGAACTAGAATGTTTGCTAAACATACTTTCTTCCCTTTCAAAAAAAAAAAATTTTTTGTATATTAAAATAAGAAAATGTGTTTTCATAGTCAACAATCAAAAGCATAATCTGTATCTATGTGAAACGTAAAAGTATATCATAATCTTTAAATATATATATATCTGCATATGCTTACGTATCCCAATCCTACATGTGTAGTTTATTGCTTCTAAAGTATGTTCGTGAAGGCAACCTGCTGTTCTTTTGTACACTACTTGCGCTGACTCGTTTGTTGACTACGCTAAGTAGAAGAAGATGTTGTTGGCAGCACAATGTATTGTATATGAAATCGTTATGATTTCCGATATATGTAGGCATGATTGTTTTTATCTGTATGCTTCTTTGTATTACATTGTTACCTATTCGACAAATAACTAAAGCTTTTTTTCTCTTATTATTTCGTTTCCAATGAAACAAAAAAAAAAAAAAACAAAAAAAACAAAAAAAGCAAAAAAAAAAAACGAAACAATATTGTACCAAATAAAATCCAAAAATATCCAAAGCCATCTGTTGCATATCATTCGCACTTATACGATTTGGTGGCGGTTCTATCATCCATTCCATACACACAATACATTTATATATTTAATGATAATTTTAAACATTTTCTCTCTTGTTGTTGAGTTTTTCTTCGCTTTCAACGTAAACATAAGCAGAAATATTTTGTCTTTAATTGTGATTTCTTTTCCATTTTTTTTTTCCGCCTTTTTAATATAATTAAGTACTACGAATTTAATTAGAAATAGGTCTCTGCTGTCGATTACGGCCTACGCAACAAAAAAAAAAAAGAATTGTTTTTATTTATATTTACTTTATATGTATCTATATATAAATATATATTAATATTTTTATATTATACATATATAGTTTATTTTATATATAGGGAGCTCGAAAATTTACGCAAGATTTGATTTAAATAGAAAAAAGTTGTGCTGTTGTTTTTTATTTTTCTAATTATGGATTGGGACATCAGGCAAATCGGCCCCACGCTTTTCTCAGAGTATGCGGCCGGGGAATGTCTTATGTAGCAATTGAACTCTTTGACGGAATGTTTCACATCATCCATTCACATCAATGCCATTGAATTTAGGCAGAAGGAAGTGGATTATTATAGCGCGAGATCGAGCACCATTAACAATCATTACCTGATCAGCCCCGTTTTCATTATTTTTTATATATTGTCTAACGATGAAAACGCGCTGGCTCTCTCTCTCGTGTTCTACTTCATGTTTACTAATCCTAACCTGGCAGCTGTTTTTTTTTTTGTTGAGCAAATTTTGCGACACCCTATAAATAATAAATATTTGAATAAAAACATTTTATATATTTATAAAGGATATTATACGAGAGTGAAAAATTTTAGCAAATACTACCTCCGCTTTCACTCACTTTCACTACGTAATCGAGAAGCAATAAACTTATTGTCTTTTATTTTATATTTAATAGAGGAATTTTGTTGGACGTAATTAAAATATTTGCTTCGCGTGAATATTTAATTTACGTTGTAATGCTTTTCTTGTCCGGAATTATGATTTATATTTGCATTTCATTTCATCTCATTTCATTGGAACAAAATTACTTATGAAGTAATTATACAAAACCAGTAAGTAACCAGAAAGTAATATGAAAAGTTTTCGCTTAGTAGTCAACATGACTATCAAGTCCATACCTTTGGTGAAACTTCTATTTTTCTAATACTATACACTGATCATAATAATACACATTAATTGGGAATTTTTTTGTTGGAATTCAACTTAATTTCGATCCAAATTCAATGATTTTCTAAGAATACCAATTATTATGCTGTTGTTTGTATCCCACATTTTTCCGCTCTGAACCCCAATTATGAACCCACTAACTAAACTAATATTTATTAACCGCCTGTTAACCGCATTTATTAGCAAAATAAATTATTAAGTAAATAAATAAAAAGCATTTTACACGTAATGGACGCTTTCATTACATTCAGCATATGCAAGAAGTAAGCTACATTTTCGGACAGAACGGAAAAAATGAATGGCATTTTCGCTAAAACACATTACGCATCTTACTTAACAAACAATTGTTTCGCTGTACAAGATGACAAAAGCGGTACCATCACCAAGAAAGCGAAAAGGATCACTTGTGTGCTCGGACATTATTTTAATAAAGTACTGATAAGCTTCAAGTCATATTTTAATGAAGCCCTACACAAAAGAAAAGAAGAAAGAAAGCATACATAAATGGCTAGGGTTCGCTAAGTTAATCCTGCCAAAGACTTACATTTAGTTTTTAATTTCAACACATGTCAGGAGGACAACGATCCCGGAGTTCCAGTAGTCCTGACTTTCTTTCAGGACTTTCAGTCAAATTTAGCTTTTCAAAGTTGCAGCAACAAATAGCCAGGTAGCTGTCCACCTGTCTACGCCATTACGTAGTGCGTAGAATACGCTTTGATCACATTACGGAGTCTCCAATGCTTATTTTTGAAAATTTGAAAAACAATGCAGGGCTGATCTAAATTAAATTTCTCTTATGAATACTCATCGCCGCTTACCGCATCGACTCAGTATTTAAAAATTATAAAATATGCTGACATGCAAGTGTGTGTGTGTGTGTGTGTGTGTGTTTTTGGGCAAAACTTTTAAATGATCCTTTCATCTACGAAATAAAGTTTTCAACGGTACCTCAAATGTCCTTTTAGTGGTTGACCGTAACTATTTTTATCGTTTCCAGTTGTTTTTTTTTTTTTAATCTTAATTTCCTTCCAGTTCTTTAACATCTTTAGCAACGCGTTATACCTTCTTTCGATCTTCTGATCTAAACTAGAAGCACATTCAAAGAAAAACTTCCAGAAGCTTTCCGATAAAGGACAGTGAACAAGAAAGAAGAAGAAGAAAATTAATTGGAGGAGCTTTTTTCTTTCAAAGATGCGCAAACGTCATCCATACTGTAGTGCGCCTATTTGTAATACCGTACGTCACGTGTGGTAGGGAGTTATATTAAGTTTTAAGCGGATGTACGCAACACCCAGAAGCACTTGAGACACATCCACGGTACAGAATCAGTTTATGAATCGATCTAGGCTTGTCCGATTGTCTTGTGTTCATGTATTCAACCTAAAACTCGCAATTTTTAAAATGTTTTGCTAACATTTGGTACACCGACGTATTTTCGTCGACTGGACGAACACTATTGAATATAGGTCGGATCGAATCTCTTTTTCAACCACTTGCCATAAGATGCTTTAGTTTGTAAAGCCCTTATATGAATAACTGTATTAAACGAAGCGATGTAGGGTGTAGGGTTTAATGGTGAGTCGTAGCCCGCTAGAATCTTACAAGTGAACTGAGATAATAAATATACCTTTGTGCTTGGCGAATAGAAGGTATAAAATTTTTTTACGACTCCACATTAGACAATTCCTTTTCGTTCGCTTTCACTCTGCCCCTCCTCTTCTGGGTGAACTACTATTATCACCTCATGAATGTTTAACGGCAAGAACAGAAAATGTTTATTCCAACATTTACTACTTAGTAAAATATATTCACAACGTCTAGTATATTCATCGTAATCACGTAGACCGAAAGAGAGTGGCAACGAAGAACAGAACGAGGAGAAATTAAGAAATCACATCATTTAGTTAGACAAACACCAGCAATTTGTTTACATTAAATATCATTTATATGTTTATCTGGAAAATTGGGGAAAAAAAGAAAGAAGAAAAGCAAACATGAAATTTTAAAAGATGCCAACATTCTCCTAAAAATAAAACACCACGAAATCTAATGACGAAAGAAATTTTGCGAAAAAAAAAAACGCGCTATTGACGCGAACATTTGCATGACCATGGGGATGCATATAAGCCATCCTCTAATTAGACGAAGCACGTAACACGTATCTCTCTTTCAGCCATTAACTCATTCAAAAATTATCATAAAAGATTTCTATAGATTTCGTATTAAACAGAATGCAAAAATATTTCTTATTTAAATTAAAATTTTTTTATAATAAATTTTTTTTTTCAAATATAAAAAAACAAATAAATTTCAGAAACCAACTCAAATTAAACTCATTGTACATATTTACGAACCGTTTCGAAATTTTTCCAAATAGATTCGTTCGTGTTCATTCTCGGGACAAGATAAAAGCCAGCCTAGGCTGAGGTAAAATCCTAATATTGAGCAAGAAGTTAGCGAATTCCAAAACAACAAAAAAAAAAACACCACATAATTTTAAAAATGTAAACTCTAAGAGTGTGTGTAGGTTACATTTCAAAAAAAGAACTAGTCCTGAAAATAGAACTGAAATACAAATACCTTGAGTCACATGGGTTCACAGTTGTACAGGCAGAGCTTAATCCTTATTCGTTTGTTAGTGTTTAGTGTTTGTTATTACGGCTCTAGTCTTGCAATTTCTTCACACTTTTCAAAAGTAATTTTCTCGTTTTTTAATACTTAACTATAGTCTTAACAATCCTTGTCGGGGAAATGCTAAGAAACCCGAGTTAAGAAAAAGTGAATCGACTAAAAATTTGTTAAAAATGTGAAAAGAAACTAAGAAAAATATTATGATTACATTAAATGTAAAAAATAAAAATAAGATCAAGCGATTGCGTGTGTTTGGCTTCCTGATCAAATAAACTCTTGTCGTTGCGTCGAATTTCTCTTCAAAACCAAATTATAAGGTCTCGGGACTGCCCTGCCTTGGCAAAGACATTCACGAAAAAAAAAAAAACTGTCAAAGTGTCAAAGATGAGAAAAATGAACTACAGGGAATACATGTTTGCGAATGCCCCTTCCCGGTAGGCCTTAAAAATAGCCTTAACCCGTTGCAGTCATGCAGTTCTCCCGCCAATTCCTATGTCGACATTATCTCTACCGTACATTATACTTGAAATTATTGATTAGGAAGTGGATAGTAGGTAAAGGGAAAAACATTAGGAGTGTAAAGGCCCGGCGGGGAAAAATATCGTAAGAGTGGGAAATAAAACCAAAGTTTCTTTAAAAAAGCTTCCATTTTTACTTATTGGGCCTGAGTCTCGAAAGCAGTTTCTACGACATGCTATAAGACATGGCTGCAAACTGCTCTAACTGACTAATCTAAGAGCGGTGAAATTCGACATAGGTTCGCGTTTCACTTTATAGTTGTTGTTTACGGGGAAAGGAGGTGCGTCCATTGCTTAAGGCAAGGAACGCCGCTGAAATTCAGCGTACAGCCGTAACGTTTGATTGCGCGTGGTTTGGTGTTATGCAACACAAACCAAGTCAATTAAATATTTGTCCGATTCGTTTTGGGTTAAAGTGCAGATCTCATTATTCGTTGAAGAATCGGACGCCCCCTTCTCCTCCACAGACAAAGTTCACGTCAAAAACATTGATATCACCTTTGGCCTAAGGTGATAATGTAAATATTTGTTATTCCCATGATTTCAATCTTTAGGAATTAGTGATGCCTTGAATATTTTCATTAATTTTAATTCATTAATTTGCAAGAGGGATGGATTTTTGTTCTCTTTTTTTTTTTAATTTTTACTGGTCATTTCGGACGTCGCGACGTCTAATCAAAATCTTTACTTATATGAAGACCTTCAACCACAATATTATGTGCGAGCATTCTTCATATTCTATTCATTCTTAAACAGAATGATACCACACATGCCTATATAAGTGCGTGTGTATATCGCTGTTTAACCACAATCACAAACAACAAAAACAATAACAATACGAATGCTGAAAGGGGCGCTTCTTTCCGTTTTTCATAAATTTAAATTATTAATTTTTTTATTTCGTTGTTATTATTATGAGTGGCTCTGCTGTGGCTGTTGCCATTGTCGTTGCTGCTCTTTTCACAATACTGATAATAACTATTGGTAGGCTATTATATATGTGTCTGCTTGTATATATATATGATATAGTATTGCTTTTCGTCTCTAAAGAAGTGTTGAGAACACACTCTTCTTTATATATATACATGTATTTGGTCGCCATTGCCATCTCGCCATCACATTAGAGATTCTTCTGGCGACGATGATGATTGTGTCGTTTTTTCTTGCTTTATATGTTCTTTATTTTTATTTTTTATTTATTTATTTTGTTTTTTTTTTTTTTTTCTTTTTGCATTTTGCACTTGCTTGTAGATTTCTCTTATTCATATACGAGTAATTTGGAGGATTTATTAACGTCTGTTTCGCTGGCTAAAAGAGCCGGTCTAAGATCAAAAAAAAAAAAAAAACCAAAAGCAAAAACAAAAAAAAACCTCTTGAGCGGAAATTGGAAAATTATAATCGAAAAAACCGTATTAGTCTTAGAATGTATTGTATTTTTGTTACTCTTGTTATTGTTGTTGTTGTTGTTGGTATGTTATTTTAGTTAATGAATTATCATACAAAAAAAGAGACCTTTTTCCCTTTTTCTTTTCTATAATATTCACAGATAATGAGTGAGTTAACATAACTGTTCGCTAGCTTTTGGTTAGTGATTTTTAACTCGGTTTCGAATTCGTTTTATATGATGATTGTGACTTTAATCAAAGAGCCAAGTCAGTCCCTGGTCATTATATTAGAAAATTTGCATTTAAAATTATTGGTTCTTTGCGTCTTTTTAATACACACACATTTTGACTAATTGGTTCCTTAAGTTTTTTGGGTTTAGAGTAATTATATAGAACAAAATTGGTTTATAATTTGAAAATTATAATGAAAAAAAAAAAACAAAAAAAAAGGAAAAGAAAACGAAAACGAAAGAATTTATCTACAAAGGTTTTTCAACATCCGTCGAAATTTCAAATCAAATTATAAAAGACGAACATATTCGAGAAATTTCTCTCTTGTTTTCAATATAAATAACTGACGCGAAGATACAAAGTTATGTCGTTTGATTAGAGTTTATGTTAAAGCAATAATCAACATTTGTCATAGAAAAATACGTTTTCTCGAAGGGGGTTAAAGTATCTTCAAAATACGCTCCACCGCTAGGAACGTTACAATCGGTCAGCGCTTGATACCTTTACTTATTTTAAGCGACATTCATGCATGACAAATTGAACTCAATGTCCATGCGACGATCTCTTGCAGAAGAAAATGTTGCGGTGTCTTTCAAATAACATCGTTTAGAAATCGAATTTCGGTGAAATCTTCCTCAGAAAGACGTCCTTTTGTAACAGCGGAATTTTCAATGAGTCAAGCCTTATATATATGATTTTCAAATCGGATGGAATGAACTAATGAACTATTTTCAACTTATTGAGCAGAAGGGAATTTTCGCTTACAACCATTCGCCTGAGCTTATATGCTGCAGAATACCTTTTTGCAAATTTTTGGATTAGACGACGACATATATTCGGTCTCGTAGGGATCCCTCGATTCGAGATTTCATGGGGAATAGCTAGGCATTGATTTTGATTGGTATCTTTTTTGGCAATTAAAACACACTGGCGGCAAGTAATCGCTTCCTAATTACTGTCATTTACGACCGCTTTCGATGAACGGATTGCAAGTTAATAGACACGTAACATAAATAATTTTCTCGCCGAGCCGAGCTGAGCTCAACCGAGTCGATGAACAATTATACAAACGATATTGTTTCAATAAAATGTAATCATCGTTCAGCAAAAGATCGTGGATGCCATCCCGTTTGGGCTTTAGAAAAAGTTAGAAATACTCGGAGGATAATTCATTAAAGGTAAAGTTTCTGAGTTCACACAAATCTTTCGGTTCACATTCGGTTTTCGTGCATCTACTTAAGTTCCTTACGAGCTCCCAAAGAGTCGTGCAAATACCATCACTGCAGCAGCGTTCACTTATTAAAGAGACTGCATAGGGCTTTAGACAACCAAACGGACCAGCTCTCAATCGTATACAAGTAGTGCTGTATACTTTTCCATGTTATAATCTGGCAAAGAGAGAGAGGGCGAGGGAGAGAGAGAGAGAGAGAGAGAGAGAGAGAGAGAGAGAGATAGAGAGAGAGAGAATGGGATAGAATTTCGAAGAAATAATTCTTTTCCGTTTTTTCTTCTTCTTATGTGCAGTGCAGGAGGGTGGGGGACAGACATACTCAGTTTGTTATAATACGAATTACTTTTTTCCTAATGCTACCAGCGATATGGGTATAAAAGACACGAACTTGGAGAGCAGAAGGCGACAAAGTAAGTGTGTTAGTTCTAAATTAATTGCGATGGATATAAATGGATTTAGTGGATCGTAGATCCATTTTTTTTTTAAATATCGGTCATAAAGGTATCAAAGACAACAATAACTTTCATTGAAGTAAAAGATAGATAGTAAAGGATAGATTTTATCGCATTTACTTTTTCATGACAACAAACAAGTGCATGGGACGTCAAAGAAGTT
Source organism: Glossina pallidipes (assembly GCA_000688715.1). Lineage (NCBI taxonomy): Eukaryota > Metazoa > Arthropoda > Insecta > Diptera > Glossinidae > Glossina > Glossina pallidipes. Next base: position 345,453 of record KK499821.1, read on the forward strand.
AATGGCGGTGTTTTGCGGCGGTGCACTTGTTTTCCTTCCAATTATTTGATTTTTCAAATACCTTTCTTCATTTTAACATGTGTATATTTAACATATATGTATATATTGATTATATTATTCCTCGACAGCGTGTTGCGTCACTAAAACTAACTTAATCGGCCTTCAGAGGCGCAAATATTTGTAAAAGTGAAGTTGTAACAAATGAAACGAAAAACAAAACTAAATAAATTAATCCATTAATTTAATTTATAGAAATTTGTGATAAAATAAGGAGAAGGAAGAAAAAACAGTAAGGAAAAAGAAGAAGAAGAAGAAGAAGAGAAGAACCGCTCGAATAATAGTTAGTATACGACTCAAATTTTATGATCAAGTGTGTATTGTGGAGGAAAAGAAGGCATCTTTTGAAAAATCTATAAATGAAATCAAAAACCTGTTGTCATTCTGTGTTGTTATTAAAAGTTTATAAAGGACAAGAAAATATGAGACGCGACACAAAGAACAAACAACACAAATAAATGACCCTACAATATTTTTACGAAAAGGAAAGAAATTCCATTAAAATTGGTACCTCCCATGTGTCACACACAAACAAACTTAAGAATGGCGACATACCTTAGTGTATATGGTGGAGAGACACACAAATAAAGCACGAAAATATTGTATAAAGTATTTCACGCAAACACATAACACAACTAAAATCAATGAAAAGAAGACGAAAAGCAATGAAATCTTTGTCAGGATCATCCGGAGATACATAAAACTACACCGCCTTCACCGCCAAATTGTGATGTGATGATGAGATCGCTGAATTGTAGTGTAGCGTAGTGTGTAGTATGGTATAGTGTAGTGTAGTCACATACATTCAATTTTATTTTAAACGCTGCTGTATATCTGTATATCTGTACGCTTTTGGGTTGATATCTAAGTGCTGTTCTGTTGCTCTCTCACTCTGGGGACATAAACGCGTTTTAGGGCGAAAGATGATCTTTAGCTTCAGTTGTTGTTATTATTGCTGTTGCTGTTGCTGTTGCTGTTGCTGTTGCTATTGCTATTGCTATTGCTGTTTTCGTTTTGCCTCAAAAGCTCCCTTCTACTCATTTAATATTTGAAACTCTACTGAAAAATTAAGAAGTGATTCAACTGATTCTCTACCACCAACACCGACACACTACTGAACTGTTAGCGTTTTTAAAAGGACAGAAAATTGGTTTCACGGAGACTGACTATCTTAATTATAGGCCTTCAGGCTTTCAACTGCGTACTGTACAGACCTTAAAATCAACAACAACAGCAACAACAACAACAATAATAACAACAATAACAAGAACAACAACAGTAATAATAACAATAAAAGCTTCACAAACTACCTCTAAGCTTAATACATATCAGAAGCAGCAGAAGAACAAGAAGAATATGTGCTGCTTTTGCGCGACATTGCTACATAATGTCGTTGTCGTTATTGTTGTTGTTAACCAATGACGATGATGACGATGCTGGTGATGGCTGCCCCCATCTATATAAAAGTTTAACTTTTTTTTTTCTTCTTTAATTTGCGCGGCAGTCAGTGGATTGTATTGTGAATGGCGGCGGTAACAATTTGAAAGCAATTTTCACAGAAATTTCGCATAGTTCCTGCCGTTGCTGACAAACCGAGTTATATGCCAATGCTGTGTAATAACGAAAACAAAAAAGACAAAATTGCCGTATTGTAGTTTTTTCTTTCTTCTTCTTCTTCTTCTTCTTCTTCTTGTTCTTGTTCTTGTTCTTCTCTTTTTTTTTTGTTCTGCCAAGCCGTTAAAGCTGCTGTGCTGTCTTGAACGCTGCGTACGAATCCGCGATGTACTCTATAATTTTATGTCCTCTCATCAGCAGTTACAATCAGCTCCATTATAAACTTACAGACTATTCATTGTGTAATACGTCTGTGCGCCATAAACCGAAATTGTAGACAATGCCTGTTACAGCACCAGCAGCGATAGCGTCATCAACTAGTTGTCTATTCGTTCAGCCAAAGTCGATGAATTGAATTTCGTTGCAACGAATCAATGTATGACTGCATTATGGTTATTGTCGTCCACCCCATAGCTTTATAGACAAGTGCGAGATAAACAGTTAGCGTAATAGGAATAAGTACGCAATGCATTTTTTCTTTTTTCTTTTATGTTTTATTTTTGCTTTTAAGAATTAAAGAAATTTCTAAGAAATTTTCCCGTATTGTTATTTTTATATCACCTATCGCGCAGACTATTTGTATACTAATTTAAAAATAACGTTTGCATGAGTTGAAATTCTATGCCAGATTCTTGCAAATATCGCCATGTGAAAGATGATTATTAAGCGATTCATCATAAACTGGTTGGCTATGCTTTTTCTATTGCCTTTAAAAGAGTTGTTTAGGTTGCACCCTCCAAGCTAACGTTCGCTCATGACATTGAACAATGTAACTTAGAAATATGTTTCGATTATCGTAACGTAATAAGTAGAAAATTTGGATGCATTTTACAACTTTAATAGAATAGAACAATAACCATAGATCGACAATTGAACGGCTGGACAGAAGGACGGATAAATGGACGAAAGACGAAACAAACCAACAAGCAAGCGGTCAGAGAGGTGAACTAACGGCCAGACAAGCGAATAAAAGGTTGATTGAGTTTAATTATTAAAAATTAAAATTCTCCGCCAATCGATAAGGTAAGAGATTCATCTAACAACAACAAAAACAACAACAATGCAATGCAATGCAATGTTCAAAGTGTGATTATATAAATTCTACAACTATTTGTACATCCATTAGCTTTAAATGCCTTTCAAGCTTCGAAATAATCGTTGTATCTTCTCACATTTGGGGGATAATTCCTATAACGACAACAAAGCGTAGCCACCTGTTGCCGTCGTTGTGGTGTCAATAAACACAACTTAATTCTTAATTCCAAATTACAATTTTGACTTTGAAAATGAATTAAACACAAAAAAAAAAAACAACATCTTGTCATGCAATGATATCTCGCGAGTACATCTTTGAAATCCAAACAAAAAAAAAAAAAAAAGATAATCCAGACATCTTCTATGGCGCGTGCAAGGTAATGCACAAACGAAGTTTTCATGAAAGCAGTAGCGTTGACAACACCAGGTAAAGAAAGACCAACGCCCACAACTAGGAGGATTTTCATAAAATCACACTTGGCTGTGAGATCCGTCCTTTTCCCCTACAACAATCAATCCTATCAATTGATTCTTTACAAAGGTGCAATAGATGGCAGATGGCCTAATCCTTTCTCTTGGATTAATGTTGATATACTTTACGCCGTCGTGGATGGCCATTTCTCGACGCAGCAAAATAAGTGAAAACGTGAAGCGTATGCTTTGTCTCCTCCTTGCAAGCATTGGTGTCTACCTTGACGAGTTTTACTGTTTAACCTATTCACGTGTGATAGGTCGATGAGTTTCGATCGAGTACGAAACTCGTCCTCGCTGTGATAAAAATATAAAAGACTTCACATCCAATATGGTCTTAGCTGACCATGTTGTAGTTTATCATTTCATTCTTTTTTAAATACATCTTCAGATTATGAACCAAGCAACGAAAAATCGTCATCGACGCGTTGAAAATGATGAGCGATGTTCAGTTTAAATTACACGTGCAGCTGAAACCGTGTAGGGTATATATATATATATATATATATATATATAGTATATATACTACTTATTTTTTAATTAGCATGAAAAAGCAATGGAATATCGATCAATAAATATATTAACGAGAGAAAATATATCTAATGCTTCGCGTTAGGGAGAACGCCGAATGATCTCGTAGTAAACGGACTCGCTTCAAGTCGCTTCACAAATTGAGAAAGACAGTTCCCAGTACGTTAACACTAGAACCACCAAATAGGTCATTTTCGTCCTTTTTAATTTTCGATCTTCAACAAACTAGTTATAGCGCAGCTAGTGCTGCAAAGTTTCTTGTCCACTTTCAAGATTTCCAAGTCAACCAACTTTTCAATCAACTTTTTTTTCACCTGCTTTACTTTCCAACATGCCGATGACATATATCTATCTATTTCTACCGAAAGGAGTCATTTTCATCCTCTATTTTTGTCGACTTGTCCCAGTCGTACAAATAAAAGTAGGCTATCGAAAATGGACAAAAAGATTCTCTGATCGATTAAGATTCGAATGTTAAAAATATGGTTGCGATCTGCCGACATGTACGCCACAATAAAAAAGAAACTACAGCAACTTCCAAGAAAGCCACGCAGGTAAAACTGCAGATAACGTAAACTGCGTTTTTTTGCGATTTTCGATAATTTTGCGAACTCTTTTGCGATTAAGTTCGCATCACTGAATTGTGACTTTTCGGATAGCGTAGGTTTTATAGACAATTCGTAGGAGAGTTATTTACAAATTACTTACAAGAATTAATTAATGCAATGCTTCTTCTGCTCTTGTCCCTATGAAAACTATGTTCCAATTCTTTAGACTCGACTGACTGCGCCTTTTGCAAGTACTCCACTTGTACTTTTACTAGCTAGTTGCCAATACTGAATTTCATATCCATGCTGACCTCTTTTTAGCTGGGAAATGTTCTGCGAATTGTTGGTCATCATGAACTTGTATTCGGTTGTACCAATTGCAAGAAGATCGCTTTGTTTTCATGCAGACTCATTTTACGAAACGTGTGATTTTCGTAGCATTGCATGGTACATTCCTTACAACTATGATCCATGATCCATGATTGTAGTGATTTCCAGTATCCTAACCAGTAGAAGCTTCGTTTAATCCCCCTAATAGTTTTCTCGATGCCCTATAAGATGCCCTCTTTTTGGCCTTTGTGGTCTTAGAACTAGCAAGAACTTTCTGGTGCGTGAGCTCCATCTGTCATAGACATCCATTTTCGGAAATACGGTTTTCCCATTGAGCCCAATAGGCTTTCCTTATGGGGCTTTCCTTATCGATTTATTCCCTAGTAGGACGTTTATCTTTTTTAACAGTTGCCAACGACCAGCTGCGCACTGCCTATGTCTTCTTTTGAGAACTTTTCATTTGCCTCTGCCATGATCCGTGTGACGACGAGACTTTCTTTTGCGTTCTGTTGCTCAAGCCTACATTCTTTACCGTCATTTGTGCATTCTGGAGACCTTAACGTCTTCTCTACACGATTCTGCCTCATGCAGCCATCCGCTAATTTATTCGATTTATCCTCTCTAACGAGGTGGTTATGTCGTGTTCTTGGACTTGACATCCGTCATATCGCAACCGACAACTACCAACGATTATAATGAGCCATACATTGCGCTAAAAGTGGCCCGTAGAGGGCACCAGACACGAACGAATAAAATTTGCAGTACGACAATGCTCTGCGCGAACGAACTTGTGTTGCTATCTGTCATTCCCCTTCCCCTTGGGTCGATGGGACATATCTTGGCTAAACTAAACCTGGCCAAATTCGAGAAGAGCAAAACTGATCATATAAACATGTTCGGTCACAGTAGGCGTCATTTTAACGTCACATCACTCATGCCCATATATGGCCGAAAAAGCGGCAAAAATCTGTACCTAGTGGACGATGAAAGTTCAAATAAAACATTTTTGTTTTCATTTTTTCTTAAATTTGCACTTTTACGTTGGCCAAAACAACCTGAAAACTTAACTGCGCACCAATAGAAATAAATTTAAACCGGGAATTGTATGCAGAATTCGAAAAACATGCCACTATTACTATTTGAAACTTGGTAAGTAAAGTCCTGATAACCTCCAGTCAAGCTAATATTTCTTGCTTTCTCCTTTCGTTTCGTAAGCGTTCTCCTCATATTTACTACATATATAGACAGATTTGTGCAACTAAGTGAGAATGCTTTTATTATTTATCGATGAAATTTGGGGAGAAAATGTAATTTATTTAAAATAATTTTAATATATCGACTAAAGTATGCCGTTATGTAAAGTGAGAAGAACAATAATTGCGAATGAATGATGGGAAAAAAATTGTGAAGAGAGTAAAATAAATTTTTGAGGATAAAAAGACAAAATAAATCTTAACATAAATAAATGTAAAATGTGTGTGTATGTGTGTGTGTGTGTGCGCAATTTAGAGAAACTATCGTTTGTATAATCATCGTTTCACACATATTCGACCAAAGTCATACCCAATTCAATAACAAATGAAGTTGTTATTTAGCAGCTTGTTGTATTTACGCTAGAAAGGAGTTACAAGTATAATTAAGGAAATACTAGACAATAAAAAAAAGCGAATGAGTGTTACGCATTACCCCACAATGCAGCACGAAAGAACAAATAACAGAATATTTATGAACAGATCATTCGCACTATTGGGGAAAAGCAAAAACTAATATTGACATGACTGCCGTGTATGGCGTGGCGTTGCGTGGCGTATGTATGGTGTGTTGGCGGCATAAAGGTTTGCGATTGGAATGCTGTGTGCTTGTGCATTACTTATGATGGATGACTGGTGGCGGTGGCGCACGGTACATTTGTGTTTAGCGCGAAACAATCTCGTTAAACTAATTCAAGCGCATTCACAAGTTTTTGTTGTTTAGATGTAAAGTGCAACATATCTATGGCGTGCTTGTTATATGCAGAGATTTTAGTTGCATGTAAGGCATGCAACATAAACGCATAAGACATTTAAGGAAATAACAACACCAAACGCACACATTTAACTTATGTACAGCATTACGTCTCTCTATCGTCATTTCTTGGAACATTTAAATGGCTTTATTTATATGTGAACGACGGGCAGCACATACGGAGGGGTGAGTAAAAATAGCAAGAGACCGAGAAAGAGAGGGAGAAAGAGACCTGAGTTGAGTCGGAAACAGTCGCAGCTATTTCAAATAACGGTAATAAGTTTTCAAAAGGAATGTATACTTTTTGCATGCGTGTATGTGTGTGTGTGTGTGTATGCGTGCACACATACTTTTTTGCAATGGTATTGGCAAAACAATAAAATCATAAAATTCATATAAAGAAACAACAAAACTAAACAAAAAAAGAAATATGTTTTTTGTTTCTTTTACATGAACTCTATCAGCTTTACGGCAGATGGACAATTTTAATTTTAGGAAAATGTAAAAATAAACAAATATTCCTATGTGATGCAATTCACTTGGTACGGCATACAATATTTTATAGTGTGTCGATATTTTATAGCTTTTCGTACAGAAAATCGAATTTTATCGGCAAAACGCAGTGCAAGCATGTATGAGCGGAATGTTTTCTTTTTTTTTTTTTTTTAATATTTTTGTATTTTTGTTTTTTTATGTAAAATTCTGTGAAACTCTTTCAAACACACGTTTCTTAAGAATTAAACGGATCTTACACTTACTTAGTCATATGACTGAACGCAGCAGAAAGCGCACGTGCGACACTTGACTGCTCGGAAGAATACACCATTTACCGTGTCTCGTCCCCTTTGCTTGGATAACATTCGTTTGGCTTCATTTTCAGTTTTTTTCCTTTTCTTTTTCCGTTTTTTTTTGTTTTTTGTTTTTTTTTTGTTGTTTTGTTTTTCTTCTTTACTACATTTTGTCATTGATAGACGCAATTAAGAATAATTGGGGGGAAGCTTTGGTTTTCTTTTTTTTTTTACCCTCATATCTGTTTTATATTTTTATTCGTTTAACTTTGTATTGTGTTTTAATTTATTTAAAGTACTTTCAACTGATAAATTCAATTTGTACTCAAGTGAGCTACCGAGGCATTCATACAATTCACGATTAGGGGGGTAATGACTTAGAGAAATTACATAATTAAAGTTAAATTTTCTATAATCTTTTTATCTCAGTTTTTATTAAAAGAATTTACTTTAAGTTTATTTAAGTTATTTTCAGGTTTAGATAACGTGTTCGGCACTTAACTTCAACAATTGGGTCGTTCTTTTCAACGGCTCGGAATAGCGTTTCTGTTTCCCTCTCTGAAATCGAAAAGAACAAGCATAAGTTCTTCGGGGTCATCACTGAACGATTTAATGACGCTGCTTGCCGCTTGTGTTGTTCATTAGCTAATTTTCTAGGCATTAAATGCATTTTACGAAAGAAGATTCTTTTGTTTCTGTCTCGGACAAATGAAAAAGTTATGATTACTAAAAGTGCTATTATTATTATTTATGCAAAATAGTTCCACAGACCTGCGGATGTTAGTGCCATGGAAATGGTTGTTATTCTCTATGGAATTTAAAACTTATGTTTCATAACTACATCGTGTTCTATTATCATTCAACAATGCTCAAATTAACACGACAAGCTACACACGCAGCTAAACTCCCTTGATCTTAAAATAAAATAAAATTAATATTGAGCTTTCGTATCTTGATCAAGCACGTTTTTTTAGTAACTGCGTTTATTATTTATTTGGCAAAATCTAAAATCACTTCGATGGATTGTAACTTACTGAGGATAGATATCAAGCGACAAACGATCTGATCGCTAATACTTTTTGGAAACAATTGTTACAGGGTAAGAGGACAGCTCGATATCTATTATCCTCGTTCAGATAGGCTGCACTAGATCTTATTAAAATCACTTTATAATGTCCTTTCAGGTGATATCAGCAAGATGCCTGTGTATTGAATGAATGATTACCCCCGTGTCAATACATAGGTTGATATAACGAGGGGAAAGGTTCGAGTATCTCCAGAAAGTGGCGCTCTTATGCCCATTGCCGAGGGATAAGGGGTACATTCATTGTGTCAAATCGTTTGCAGTGCCCAGAAGAAAGCTTCAGAGACCCCACAAAATATGTAAATTTCTAGTCAGTTTCAAATGCGAAATGCACCTGAGCATATCCGTTGTATTCGTCTGTCCACCTGTCCATCTGTCCAGCTGTGTAGTATCTGTGGTGAGCATTTTCCGGTTGGCGAAACTGAAGATATCGTCTACGAATTTGCAAAAGAATTAGTTTAGGATAGCGGATAAGGGATTCGGTCACGACCGAATCTAATTTTCTTACGCATTTATTTTTAAATCACGCCCACCATTTTCAATCGTTTGAAGATGCATGATTCATCAACGTCTCCGCTCACGATTAGTGGATTGATAACTGGTATCAATAACTAATATTCTTAAAAATTCTTCGGAGAGACTTGTACATGCAACACTATTTCTTAGCAGCCTAAATCGCAGCAGTTGCAAGCAACCTATGCAAGCAATCAAATGACAAAATCGCAAGAAATGATATGTGGATGAGAAGTTTGCAGTGCATTAGCTTATACGGTATATCGAGATCTACTTGTGTGGAATGAGAAGTCAATTTTTTGAAATGAAATACGAATAGTTACCGAAAACTTTTGATCTGAATGACGCTCCTCTACTCATGACTTTGACTTTGAAGTTGACCTCAAAGACTTTGTAAATTTTAATTAAATATGTTATTAGTTATTAGCTTAAAGACTTGTCTACGTGTATGTGTGTCTGTGTGTGTGTGTGTGTGTGTGTACAACTGTATATTTACGTGTACATAAAATTCGATTAAAAGCTTAACGTTTTTCACTTCTTTTTCGTTCAGACAAAATAAACTCGCAAGCACATACACATATATATAAGCGAAGATAGTTAGACAGATATATTTTATCCTCGAAAACAAAGGCAAAGTTTAGATTTCTTAAGAAATTCAAAACATATTTCACGTCAAAAGTAGCAAAAAGTTTTTCTTCTTTGTTTAGTTTTTGTTTAGTTTCTCAGGTCACACAACCAAAAATGACAATTTATTACAAAACACACACATGACAGGTGGCCAAAATGTAGCATACTCCCTCATACGTATAAATCTTGCCTACACATGATATACGTATATGAAATCTCATCAAGACCTTAAATAAGGTTTCGTTAGGATTTCCGACTAATTTTGGATTTTTTCCTTTTTTTTTATATTTTTTGTTTTTGCTTTTGGTGTTGTTGTCTTTTTTTTTTCATAATTTTTTAATGAATGAATGTTTAACTCACGGGCCCTTTTATAATTTTTTTTTTTCGCATTATTTTGTTCCCACAATATTTTACGATCAAAAAGTTGATAGCTTGATGATGAAGCTGCTGCTGTATAGGTTTTGTGTTTTACGTTTTGCGTGTGTATTTCGAAAACATATATAAAACTAATTTTCAGCAGAACATCACAATAAATTTACTAATCAACAACAAAACTGACTGACCGACCAAACAGCAAAAGAACAAAACGCATATAAATAGCGAGCTAAAGAGCTAAAGTTATTTAGGAAACAAAAGCAATATTTGGTTTTGTGTTCATTTCGTAAAAATGTGAATATTAAACAAATGAATAAGAAAGTAATTAATGTCTATCCAAATACGAAAGCAACGGCAACCGACTCAAGACGAATCTTGAATACCCAATGCCGTAAACAGTGATAAAAACATATTGTTGTACCCTACATATGAATAAGGAAAGCAAAGTTTGTATTATGCTTGGAAAGTTCTAGATCTACAGCAATTGCTTTCATTTTTTATAATTGGGTCTTATTTATAACCTTTAGCAATTGCAGGGTTCACGACCACGTTTCAAGTTCATTTGTACCCCGTTTATAAAAATATTGCATTTAAATTTCATCTTTCTAGCTGCAACAATAAATCACGGATAGAAGGACAAATGACGGGTTCAAATGACAAATATGTCTAAATCGATTTTCCGTCCACCAGCAAAAATATATATATATTATGTCATCTTTTGAGTATCTCTTTACGTAGTGCAAAGCATCGGTATCCATATTTCGGTACAAGCAGTAGTGAAGTTCTGTTCGCGTCAAAACGAGTCTTTCACGGACAGAGTATAAATATGAAAAATGGTGAAAATACCTTCATTAGCAACTTTTTTATTAAAATGCGTAAGTCACCAATCGTAAGATGTAAGAAAAAGTAAAAATCTATGCTCCCGGTTTATAGCTTAAGTTCGAGAATACCAATAACCGACAGATCATGACATGAACCGATTGGTGGATATAAATAAATCTCTTCACATTTTCAGTATACACTGCCTAAATAGTTTACCCTTGAGATCTACTGAGGCATCAAGAAAAGGAACATTATTATCATTTAGAAGTTAATTAGTACGACGACCTGAGAGGTGCGTTATATTCGAGTACTTGTGATCTCAGCCTTTTGGCTTTAGCTGGGAGCAACACGCTGTGTCTGACAGTAAAGATTGTTCGAAAACAGCTATTCTCTGATTTTATGTGGATAGTCGTAAGTGGTAGCACATTTTATTTTCCTCTTACATTGTCTGCACAAATCGATATCAGAGATGAGCATATGATTCCAGTGATACCTGAAGCAGTTGTGTCGCTTTTAGAACCCGAAAACCAAACGTAGTCTACTCGCCCCTTGGTGCAGTAGCTTATGTGCTATATTGAAAGGTCTTATCTCATTCTGCTTGGCATTGCCTAGTGTCAATAAGTTTTTTTATAATTTCCATCGCGCCTAAAGCTTTTTGAAAGCACTCTGCAGTGCCCCTTCTTTCTACGTAAGAAGTAATTTAGACGAACGTATAAGTCTATCTACCTTAAAGCAAGAATATGAAAATTTTCTCTTTCCATTAATTTGTCTTAGTTACTTCAGCTGAAGTAAGATTTTATTTGGACTTCAACAACCAACCTTGAGCTCCGCTTACGATCCATTCAAGGCAATTTTTTCCGAATTTTTCTTTACTAATACAAACTTTCGGTACAAATGCCCGAACAGATTATATGTCATATTTTCACGATTGTTGATTAAAAATTTATATACTTCACGTTGCCTCCAAGGAGTGTTGGCTCAGTGTTGCAGACGGAATAACAATCTGAACATATACTGCGAGGGGTGTAAAAAGAAAAAAGCAAAAGCCATTTAATGGCTGACATTAAATTCGTTAGCTTACGTATATCCTTCTTCAGCTTTACGAGTATTAAGTAGACTCCTCCAAAATATGAGAGAACGAAAAACAAAAGACAAAAATTAAGAAAATAAAAATAAAAGTAAGAAACGCGAAAAACATCAAACATCCCCATATACAATAAAATGCACAAACAACTCTTCGGCCATTTGTTGTCTCCAATATGATCAAAGTCACATGATAATGACGATGACCACGATGACGCTGAGAACATTGGCATTCTTAATGTATCTCTGCGTATACGTATGTATTTTGCTCATTTTATAAAGAGTGGGTGTTGCCCTTTGTAGGCCATAAAATCGGTCAACATGCGAACTTTAGTTGATTATGATGCTCTGACAATGACGACGTTCTTCTGCTCTGCTCCGTTCTGTTTTGTGTTTTCGTCTTTGTTATATTGTTTATAACTCCTAGTATTTTAGTCGCCCGTCTTTAATGGGTGGACACCTTGCTTTTTGTGCTTCATTTATGTTCGCGTGTTTTATTGGAGTTGAAAAAATATTGCTTTCTATCATTAATGAAATAAAATCATAAAAATTTTTGGTTTTTCAGTTTTTTGCTTTTCGCATTCACAATTTTCGTGCGGCTTCACCTCCAATTATTTTACATTAATAAAGCAACATTTAAATAGATTTTTTCCTTTCAACAATCCTTGAGGATTACTTAACGCAAAAATTAAATGAAAATGAATTATACGACGAGTCGCTCCAACAAATCGCATTACCATGTAAAGTCGAAAGACATGTGGAACACAATTCTCCTCCCCCTTGGCACCTTTCGTATAAATTTGTTATAAATAAAGGAAATAAAACATTAAAGTTTAATAATAACTTAATTCGATGAATTTCAGGCCCTTGAAGTAAGCATAATTAAATGCGTTTAGTGCACAATTATCATTGTTTTTAAATCTCTTTCTTACTTAAGGCAATAACATATAAGCCACTCGTTCTATTTAAGTACACAGAAAATTGAAATTTTATGAGCATTGCTCTTGTTTGCTAAACGAATAAATAGAGTGAAGGAAGTAAATGAGAGATGTTAGGCCAAAAGCACAGTACTTTTCATTTAGTAGCGTCATTTGCCTGCTAATGCATATCTATTTTCCCGTTGGCCGAATAAAGCATTCCTACGGTTTTTGGTATGAACTGAACTTGTTCGCTACCACACGCCACGCTTATGTTACGCAGCTTTACCTTATCTTAGCCCAAGAGACCCTGATTGCGAACGAGTTAAATAATTATAGGTAACTAGTTAGCTGTGTATTTCGAGTATATACCACATGATCCGTCCATCCATCCTTGTCAGATATTCTCATTTTACAAGCGCACGAGTATATTGCTAAAGAGTTCGATACAATTAACGTAATTAAAGGATGACACAATAACTTATCGAATGATTACAATTTTTTGATTGAAACATAATTTATAACCGCGAAGACGGTAAAACCTGCTTCTCACCACTTCTTGAATACATATGATTGCAGAGTTTTCTGCTTTTATTCAGCAAGTAGACCGCTATCTCGACTATTAACGTATAAGCTTGAAAGTCTTTCGATTATGCTTTGCTGTAAATCTTTCAAATTTGATCGCAATGCAAGAAAAAGCAATAAAAAGATTCTTAAAATATCATCGAAAATTTTTTTTAATGTTAAAGGATTTCTTAACAACGTTGATTTTGGAAAAATGCCTTCGATTTTAAAGGAAAAATTTTTATTTTTGAAAAAATGAATCCATTGACAACAAAAAGCTAAGTCAGTTAAGAACAATTATTCATACAACTTCTTGAGATCGAATAGTTGCCGCAAAATGATTTTGTAAAGGCGATGAGATAATCTTGCTTCATGGTAAACTAGTTAAGGATAAAATAAAACCATTTGTCCAGGTTGTGTTGGCCCATTCGTCGGATTCATCGGACCCTACTCCCCAAAGAGTATGTTTGCGTAGATATCTCATCTACTTTTTGAGGAATAGTTCGCAAAGCGTGAAAATGCCGAGAAATGCTTTGCCAAGGGATTCGCTACGAAAGACGAGCAGGAAATTCACACAAATTGTTAAGAAAATGAAAAAAGATTATGTCAAATGCATTATTGTGTCTTCCGTGAAACTAGAAAACTAACATTGTTTTACTAATGAAATATTTGAAATTACTTTGTTTTGTTGTTGCTATTTACACCTACAATTTAGGGTAAAAGTACTGTGGACGCAAACAATGTATAGAGTCATCGACCATTTAATTTAAAAACATTCCGAACATTTTGGTGCTTAAAGGTGGAGCGAATAAATGTAAGACATGATAATAGCCTCGAATAAAAACAACATATGTCTCTAACCAGCGATTGTAGACCATTGATGATATGTAAAGGTAAATACCGAGGCCAGATTTTAAAAACTTGCACAAAATTATCAACTGAAGGATGATTCGAATGCAGATTTGATTGCAAACTGTTTTGACATCTTGTTCGCTATTGAGCGAATTGCTGCGTTGTTTTCCCCTTTTTCTAAAACCCTTCACTGTGTGATATAATTTTACTCTACTTTAGGTTGCTGTATATTCCGCCGAATTGCTGCACAAACAATAATTATCGTATAATAATAATGAAAGTAAACAAAGAGAAAGCAATAACATTCAGTAGAAGAGCATTTCTACACACAGCTTATTGCATTCACCAGGTCTGCTTGGACAATATATTTTCTTTTTCTGATCTTGATGTCATCTCTGATTGTCGTGTTCGCTTTAATGTACTTTAATAAAACGAAGAACCGTCTTAAGTTTGCGAAACGATGGTCGAGATAATTTTTGAATCCGTAGATTACCAGAGCAGACCGTCCTTAGAACATGCTTCAATAGTGTTCTGCCCATCCTACTAGTGCTATATTGACTCGTTCAAATCCATCGGAAAACAGTACTCGCCTTGCGATCTTATGGATGAGATCTGAGTCGCAATTTGCGACCACATGAGGAGAGACTATTGCTTATATTAATTCGCTAGAACTTTTGAACGAAATTAACCTAAATGTTCCTTATAGGAGCTTTAGACATTACCCTCGCAGTACATCTTTGAACGGCTGCTACACGAAAAGCTAAGAGCAAACAGAACCACGTTGCAGTTCTTCGCGTCTTCGTTTTTAATGGATACATATTTAAGTCACCTCTTCTCTAGAATTTTCATACCTAGCATGCATCTCTCTCTCTCTCTCTCTCTCTCTCTCTCTCTCTCTCTCTCTCTCTCTCTCTCGCCTTCATTTTTGTCCTTTCCTATTCGTCCCATTTCTGGCTTCATTTCCATGACAAAATAAAAATTGCACCTGGGTATAAGTTAAAAACGTGCTTTGCAAGACATAGTAGGAAGGCCACGTCCATTGCAAAGAGATCAAAAGTGCTTATATAGCAGCTGGCTGCTATGTCTGAGAAAGAATTATACTTTGTGTCATGAAAAAATCGTCACTTTGAGCTGTAAACGTACAGGCCAACTGTAATAACCCAATCTATTAAATAAAAAACTACAATTTTTGCGTCCTACTGCACCGGGAATCGATCCTAGAATTTTCGAGTTGAGTGCCAACCATCCTATCCGGTAGACTATACGATAGCCACTTGGTTTAATTAATTTCTTTTCAGCTTTGTAGGTTTCAAGGAAAGAAGAAAATATTAGTTCGAATTTATTAAGATCACTAATACGATATGTGGTGCAGTGCGATTTATTAAAGGCAATTGCAGTCGATGAAGAGAGAGTTGTGTTATCGTTTTTAAGAACTCGCAAGTCATGCTGATAAATGCATTTTATATAATTTAAAAATAATATCGAATGCGATTTCGAACCTGCGCTTCCCATAACGTTGAAGACTTTTTATAGCGGCCTTATTTTTCTATTAAATGTAAAGGTTGCACTATTTGCAAATATAACAAGTAAGAAAATTATATCCGCTTGCGACCGATCTTTTTATAACCTTCACCGTTGTCCTCTTCTTATAGCAAATATTTTGATTATGTAAAAGCGCAGAAATGCTATAAGCATTAAGTACAACATCAATTCAACCCTGTCTATCTCTCCGTCCACCAGTTGATTTCGAAAACTTACACAATTAAAACAAGTAAGAAACTGATAGTCAGTTGCGACCGAATCTTTTATACCCGTCACTGTTATCCTATGGAAGATTGAAAAAAAAAGAAAAATATAAATTTGCATACTCCACAATATTGGGTGGACGTGGCCAAGTTTTTCTCTTTTTGTACAAATTTATATTTTTACTTAGCTGTACTCCGAATTTGAAACTAGCCAAGAGTATGTATACTTCATGGGGCTTTTGAATCCTGCTTCTGGGCGTTATAGAGGTTTCAAAAAATGAAGGAACTATAACAAACTGTAATATCGGGTGGACGCGGTGCATTTTTTCCATTTTTGTACACGTACTACAGCATCGCCCATAGCATATACGTTTAAATTTTTGTAGGTTAGCTTTTTGTGGTTTTGTGAGTGATCAGAGAAAAACCAGTTTTTTATTCCTTTTGCAAAACAGAGGTGTCCTCAACTTGCGTGTAGGCGTGTATTTTGACCGCCTTGCCCCATTTTCAATATCAACCTGTGTGCAAGAACTTTCAATGTTTTTGCCAAATTTAAAATCGATAGCTTCATATTTGCGGTCAGAAGAACGGTCACAACAGGCATTACGCATACCGACAGACGAACAATGGTTCAATTGATTCCGAATTTGGTGCTGATCAAGGGTGTGTGTACTTTATGGCGTTACGGAACCTTCCTTCTGGGCGTTGCAAACGTTTTGAATAAAATTACCCTTCGGCGATGGGTATGAAAAATTGAATACAATACCGATTTTGCAAATCTTACTAATTTTTTACACCCTTTTTGGGTAATCAAGGATGTGATCATTTTATTGTATTGTTCAACATGAGATGTAATTGTTGTGGACGGTAAAATTACCAACCATATACCAAAGAGTGTCTACGATACAAAGCGAAAGTGGGCGACAAATTTTCTGGAGTTAGGTGGAAACGAATCTGGGCTTTTTTGCCATCGAATTTCCATTCTATTGCTTCATGTGTCTATATAACTTTTTATTTTGCTTGCTTCCCTTCCTTTCCTCTCCTTTTCTTTTCCTTTTTCTTGTCCTGTCTTTCCCTTCCAATTCTTTTATTTTCTCTTCTTCTCGCGTATTGCTTTTTCTTCCCTTACCACCCCTTCATTTCACGCAACTAACTCTTTATTAATCTGCTCGAATGATCCGCATTTCCCTACACTTATCATATTTAAAGTTTTTATTGTCAACGCTTACAAGAGTTTGTAAAATATAAAAATTATTGTCTTATTGTTGGAATATATATTGGAATTGTTTTATCGCAGCACATATTTACTGTGGTCAGAAAAGAATTGTATGAATACTTGGATGATCATTAACGTTCCGGAAAAATAAAACAGTAAAAAAAATGTTTTTTTCTTCTTGGTTTTCTTTTTTGGCAATTAAATCAAAAACTCTTAAAACACATTCGCCAATAAAATGACATAGAGATTGCATGCAATCTAGGAATTTAGGTTTGTTGTATAATCGTTTCTTTTTTTTGTTTTTTTTTTTTGTTGTTACTTCTTCTCTCTTTCTAATAACTGCCATTTAAATTATTTAATAAACTCAATCATCTACAGCAACAAGCAAGCTAGCGAACAAACCAAATACTATATGGCAGCGATTAAAGTAAATAAAACTGTACACATACAGTAAATAAATAGAGAAACGTTAAAACGGCCAACAACGGTGGCAACAACAACCAGCAGCATTATGATTATATTAAAGAGCCTAACGCGCGAGCATTTAATGTGCGCTTCAATCGCTGCTATTGTATTGTTGCTGTTACTTAATTAAAGTGCAATTTTATGCGCGTATTCACTGAGGACGATCACACTAGCAACAACAATAATAATAGTAATAACAACAATAAAAATAACAACGGCAAAAATAGCAACAACAACAAAAATAAACCAGTAACAATTGGCTAAAACAGTAACTGTAGGAATTTTTGTGGTTTAATTTTTACTTTTTACTTTTTCTCCTTTTCCACACAATACTGAAATGTTGAAAGTATATTGAGTTTAATTATCCGCTTGCAACACGCAAAAGTGATTCGCAAATAGACCTATAAGTTAAATGCTAGGTTCTTTAACGGCAAACGATTATAGCAAGTAATTATTCAAATCGTTCGTCGCCGATAATGAAAACTCTCAACACAACAAAAAGTTAACGAGAAAGTTTGTCAGTCAACACTTTTACCCTTTCCAGTTAACAGCTGCCAATAGGCGCAAATGTGAACAAATATCATTTTCGAAATATTTCCGATTATTTGCATGAACTTGAACTCTTTAACAGAAATCAATTCAAAATTTGCCTCTAATACTTTGGAAAGGTGAACTGGAAGTTTAGCGCGAAAACAAAAGGTTAAAATCCCGCTTTACCGCACGATCAATTTTCTTTCTTCATATTTCAACTATGACAAACATCAGGAAATAAAAATTTGATTACATTTACTATTCTCCAAAAGTTTTAATTCAATCTGCGGCGAGAACGGAATAAAACTAGCCGTACTCGTCCGTCCCTCTAATTAGTTGTTAGTTGCTGTTAACAAATCAAAAAAAGAAGAAAAAAAAACAAACTCTTATTACTCATTACACATATTCCTGAAAGGCATTGAGAAGATAAAAGTAAAATGACGTTCATTTAAAAATTAGTTTCCCAACGCGCCCACCGGTAATAAAACACTAATCGAATACTTAGGCGAGGTAGCGGATCATCAAAGCGAATAGAACTCTTTTCATTTGCCCATAATAACAAGTGCAATGACTATAAAGAAAAGCATATGGATACTTGGACATATACGCTATATACACACATAAACATACAGACAAGCTCAAACACACATACACCAGGTATATAAAAGCGATACATTTAAGATTGCTTTTTTCTTTCGCTTAAGCACTACCGCATTAGATGAGTGTTAGGCTCTGTACGTATGTGTGGGTAAGTATGTTATATGTGTGCGTTACAGACTTCCCTTTTTTTTTTGTTTTTTTTTTAAGTTTTTGATTATGGACAAAAGAAAAGAGGTAGGCAACGGCATGTTATTAATTTGGTACCGCTATACAGTGTAAAATAAAAGAAACGTTGGACACGCTTGCTTTACAAAATTTATCTGTTGTTGTTGTTATTGTCGGTCGAAAACAATCATCTCACTTAACATCATTTCAAATAGAAATTTATGATCTTAAATCACAGTCGCTGTGGTTAATGAGCATTATATGGATATTTTTTCATCTTCTTCTTCTTCATTTATTTATTTTTTTTTTTTTTTATGTATTAGTTGCTTTCTTCCTCAAAACGAAAGTCAAGCTTAAGTGAATTCCAACAATCAAATGGGACAGACAGATGGAAAGACAGACAGACTTACAGACAAACGGACTGGCAAAATTAAAATAAGTGCAGCTTTAATATTAATCATAGAACCGTAAGTGCTTTTTTTTTGTAAATTTTTTTCATTTTCTTTTAACCATTTCGCTGGTCTTTTGTCTTTGCTGGACATGAAAAGAAAAATGTTATCACGGTTTCAGTTGAAATCTATTACGCGAGTACAATTGAAATGGATCATAAATTCTTTTTGCTTCTTTTTTTTTTTTTTGTTTTTTTCTAGGCTTAACTTTTAATTAAAAATTATTTATAAAATAGTTTCTTATAAATTCTTATTGTTCTAAGCCAGAAAGAAAAAATGATTTTCATAAGTGCGTACTTAACACTTGTTTAGCTTGTTTAACAACCATGACACCTGGCACATGCTGCCTTGTAAGTAATACGAGTTCAAATATTAATATACACGATAAGAGAAAAAAAACTAGATTATCGCTTAAATTTAGCCTCTAAGTAGTTGGTCTTTAAGTTTAAGAGAACAATCCCCACCTGAGTTGAAAGTTATGTCAGTTAGAACAACTGTATTACAACTGTTTAAATTCACTTTGTTAACCATTTGTACTGTGTCGTCAACAAAGTCATGTACCTTACGACCACTGGCAGCGTTCATCTGAGCCGCATATTTATTAATTTTTGGATTTTTTCGTTCCATAAAACCCTTTGACAATTAAGAGCAGATATAAATATTATAGTCGGGCAAGGCCTACCATTAAATATCCTGCGGCACTTCCTTTAATACGATTTTCAATTTATTCTCGTCAAAAAATAGAAACAATTACATCCTGTTTGCATCTCCACTTGGGTAGCCGAGTAGGTAAGAATGGCCAATACCAACCCAGTGTATTCGCTGGTTCAAATCTCAGTGCAGTCGTAGCTATAGTAAGCGCTCAGTTAGTAAAGGCATAACACTTATCGATTAGTCACACATCCACTAGACTGCGGTCACCACATGCCGATTTCCTTCTTTCTTTCGCTTTCCTCACTTCTTTCTGATCGCTTACGCGTTACGTGAACAGAGAACATCCCATCCCCGGAGTGATCAAAAAAAAAAAAAAAACAAAAAAAAATGTAAAGATTTACTTACAATGGAAACCACTTTAAGCGACGGCGCCCGAAACGTGATCCTAACTTAGTAAAATTAATTTTCTTGTTAAGATCTTATTGTAATTCACCTATTTTCGCCATAAAGTACCAAAAATTAAAATCCAAAAAACAGAACTACATAGTCCAAAATTTGCTACAATTAATTTCTGTATCTGTATAAAGAGGACGCGGTAGTTCATCGTAACACATTATTGTGATATTTTAATTACTTTTAAAAACAGAAGTGTTCAGAGTTTACGTACCGAGGTACAGGCATATATTTATTTTATCAAAACGTTTGCAAGGCCTACAAGGAAGCTTCCGAAACCCCATAATGTATATAAACTCTTGATCAGCTTCAAATTCTACTGAATCGATTTAAGCATGTCCATCCATCCGTCTGCCCCTATGACAGTGTGGTCCAAAACTTAAAAAAAAAAAATAATTTATTCTACATTCGTGTATTATTATTATTATTATTATTATTATTATAATTTTAGACTAATGAAGTAAATTCTTAGACTAAACAAAAAGACATTGAGCACTAGCAACACAGGCTATCGGCCCTAATTTATAAAATTACATTAGATATTGAGCCTAGTAGTTTTAATAAAGTAATATATTGAACTAATATTCTGTTCTGAAGCTGATTTTAGAAAGTCCAAAGGGTTAATCCCTTTAAATGCAATACTTCTAACCAAGGGAAAGTTAAGGCAGTCGCAGAGAATGTGCTTTATAGTAAGCATTTGTCCACAACTGCACATTGGGGAGGGAGACTTCTTCAAGATCCATTGGTGAGTTGCAATTGTATGCCCAAGGCGAATTCTCGAAAATGTTTGGATCTTGATTTTCTCGACATTTGTTGGATATAAAGGTGGAGTTAATCTACATTCGTGTATTTAGAGAAACACGTACCGGTTTTTAAAAATATTGATTTTTGCGTAAATGGCGAGTGTTTGAGTGAAAAAATCTAATCTTTGACCAAAAGAAGGCCACCTTGTGTCAATAAAAAATGTTTAAATTAACTTCTCGCAAAAATTCTTCGTATTTCTGTAACGAATGCAGTTTTAAAGTGATTGCAAAAAATTGGAATGAAAAAAATGAAAATTGTTTGAGCTATGTTGAGAACATTTTTTGTTAGCCGGCAATTCCAGGACCGTAGAATCGCCCTGTCAAATTCAAATATTCACCCTCGTACTCTTCCATCGACAATTTTAAGCTTGGAAGTGGCTTATTTCCTGCATCTGTCAAAGAGAGAAACGCAGGTTTTTCGAAATGATAGCGGAAACGGCGCGAATATGTGCAATTTAGTAGGGAAATTCATATTTAGCATCGAAAACCTCATCCCAAACTTGTAATGCCTTGGCAAAGACATAGTCAGCTGTCAAAAGCGTTCTCAACTTCGTGTCCACGGAAGGATTATCTCAGTGAAGTTGCAGTCACGTATTTTTGCTCGAGAACTGCTTTAAATAAACTTCAAAAGTGATCCCTTAGCACATAAGAGAAGTCAGAAATCAATAAGTAAAATTTTGGACCATAACTTACAGCAGCCTTTCATAGTACGCAAGTGGTGTCTTCCAAAGAAATCATAAAATTTCAAAGAAATTATTTCTTATTACCATTGGATTTTTTTTTCCGATATATTCTAGACGTCTCCAAGCATCTATGAAGCAAATAAAAAAAATCATATTTTGGAAAATTTATACACACTGGCGAACATTCTTAAGGGAGTAATCATTGTAACAGTTAAGAAAGGTGGGCGAAAGATAACATTCAAGGTATAAAGCGTAACTTGAAGTATTAATAAAAAAAAAAAAAGATTTATTTATATTTAAGTGCAAGATCTTTACGGCCTATCCGATCATTTAATCTACATGTCTATAGCCAAAATTCCAGTTTTTGTGTAACTGGTGACCGTTTGAATGAATATGTAAATTTTTAACCACGAAACGCGTAATCCTTTGTTAATAAAGAAAACTTAGATTCACTTATTGAAAATCGCTCGTCTATTTTCCCAGAGAATAGTATTGCAAAGATACTCAAAAAAAAAAAAAAAAAATGGTGTGAAAAGAATAAAAAAATGGCACAATATTTTCCGCAACTCGTTTTGAAAAATCGAATTTAAGGTTTCAATATATATATAATAGATAAACATTTTGACATTTATTATATAATAAATATTTTAATATAATAAACATTTTAATATAATAAATATTTTAATATAATAAATATTTTAATATAATAAATATTTTAATATTTTTCGAATTCATAATCAACTCCGGACACTTCTTTCCAAACTTATAGCGTCTTGGCAGGCGCACTGAAAACTTGCCAATCGCTTTCATTCTCATATCTACTCAATGGACGTCTCGACAAAGCTACGCCAACTTAAGTGTTGTAGGGAATGCCTTAAAATGAATTTACACCTAACCTTAAATGCATTTGTTAGTGTATTAGGGAAGTTAAAAATCATCAGATAAGATATTAGAGCGCATATTTTTCAGCAGAGTTCCAGGGCGCTTGTGGAGAAACTTTTTTTTCAGTTAATGAATTTTAAACGTTTTAACGTAATTGCAACCAGTTATCCTAAAATGTTCGATGAGGATATGTAGTATGTTAAGATACGCGGATGGAAAAATGACTAGAGGATAAATAGTATAAAAAAAATGATAGATCGCAGTATAGTGACTCTGTTAATAACGCTGTTGCTGACTTTGGGTTTTCACCGTCGTGTGTTTCGAAAATCTCGATTAGTTTCCTGATCTTATTGAAGCGAAAATTTTCTATTTTACGTACAAAATCTCATACGGTTCATAAATTCAATTTTAGATTACTTAAATATGAATGTATATTATATTTTCGGACAATTAGAAAAATCAAATGTTAATCACATTTTCAGAGTGAGAGAATATAGTTCACGCTACAAACCCTAATAATTTTTTGTTGCATTATATTTTTAAGAAAATAAACTACTACTACTGCACTGATTATTATTAACAAGAAATACTTTGAAGGTTGCATTCCTATGATTGACAGTTAAAACTGTAGACAGACACGCAGTCTTGTGTTTAATAATTGCATCTGGTTTTCATGATTTATTTAATTATTACATTATATGATATTTCCATTAAAAGAAAGAAAAGGAAACTTCCAGAGACACACAGAAACAAACAATATTTATTATCATTTGTTGTAACTTCTAAGTAATTAGATTAAAAAAAAAAACAAAGGTATAAATAACATACAGGCTTCTATGAGAGCAATTTAAAGGAAAAGCAGAGGAGAACAATATATAGAGCAACAAATTCTAATCCTTACGATATATTTCGTAACCATCTGCACATTTAAAATTAGGAAAAAAAAAAATATTATATATCTGGGGGGTTGTGTCGATAATAGTAATAATGGCGAATCTATAGTAAAAATATTGAAGCGTAAGAAATGCAAGCATTCGTTGCAACATTTGGGATTTAAGTGTCATCCTTATTCAATATATAAATATCACATACACACATATACATTCCGAACTGAACTGTATATAGAAACTCATACAGATGCCACCATCGTATACACTATTACTCATGGGTAACTATTTTCAATGTATTGTTTATCTCTCTTTTGTGGTTTTTGTTTACTTCGCCTCAATAACAATAATTTTGTGATTATTCTTATCATTGTTTAAAACCTATTGTTTCCTATAAATTTGTCTGAGTTCGAGCCTGAGAATATCAGGTAAAGACCATACGACAACATTATTCAATACCTACCCTGAAAAATTTTGCGTCACATACGCTCATACAGCATTACAGGCCTTCATCACATATTTGTCAATATCTTCATTTTTTTCTTTCACTTTTTTTATGGTTGTTTATCTAATGCGGAGGGTTGCTCTTGTCCTTATATACGCTCTCTTATGAACATTGATAAAACAAAAAAATAAAAATGAAAAAAAAAAAACGTAATAATATCTAAGCCTAAGATGAAACGTAACGTTTTCAAGTACATTCATACATATGCATACAAAGGTAGTGACACAAAAGAAATTGTTTGCTCTACACTCGAATGCTACTACTTTTCGTTTATAATATGATGGCTGGTTCCTGTTTATTGTGTTCTCTTGTCTTTTTCTTTTTTTTTTTTTTTTTGCTTTATGCTGTGCGATTTTCTTATATATATTTTTTTCGTTTAATTTTTATGGATGCTTGGGTTACATGTTAGGCAGGTAATAGACGTTCTGTCTTTTTAGTTTGAGGACACAGAGACATCGTTATTTGTCACAGTCGGCTTTAGTTGACATTTACTCTACCATTTGTTGACAATTGTTGTTTCCATTTTGCAAAGATGGTTTCTTATTGGTTGTTAGTTCCTTAACTAGACCGTACTGATGACAAATGAAAATGGCCTACCATTGGTGATGGATATGTACTAACTTTGCTTTATCTAAGAAAAATCGTTTAGAAATGCCATAACATGAAGTTGTCCTAGAGGAAGAATGTAATCAGGACTTCTAGGCTCGTTGAGGTCAGGAAATTCAATATCAATATTTAATCATGAAATTTGAATTTCATAATCGCCCCATGCTTTTATTTATTATTCATCTTTTACTTCAATGAAAACTATTGTTAAGAAAAATTAATCTATCACTAAGCCGAGACGTTGAACACAGTTGATTTAAAATTGACACACTTAGCTTTTCACATGCCAATCTCTAAACCCTTTCATTTGATACCCGTATTGACGGTATTTTTCCGAAAAAATGTGTACACCATCTCGTGACATCTATCACAATTAATTTAGAATTAACACTTACTTTGTCGTCTTCTACTCTACAAATTCTTTTATTTGATACCCATATGGCTGGAAGTATTAAAAAAAGATTAATTCACCAGATCATGGTGTGTATCATATTCATTTTAGAACTCACCCGTTTCCAGGCAGATAATATCTCTTTAATTGAGGAAAGTACAAAATAGTTCCGTAAAAAAATTAACGTAAAACTTCAAAAAAATGAAAAAAAATATAAAATTTTATCATTTGTAACATTGTGTGGGCATGGCCCAGTTTTCCTATTTTTGCACATAAAGAGTAGACTGTATCGTAAAGTGAACGCGGAAAATTTCATCTAATTTTCATTATTTCTGAGTAACGAGTAAAAACCCACAAATTTTTGTTACGAAAAACGCAGTTTCGTTGAGTTTACGCTCCGCTACGGGCTTCTGCCCGCACCAATTTGGTCCACTTGCAATACGAGCCTGCATGTAAAAACTTACAATGTTTCTGCCAAATTTGAAACCGATATCTTGATTTTTGCGAAGAGGAGAGTGCCAATAATAAACATCATACCGACGGACAGACACGGCCTAATCAATTCAGAATTTCGAGCTGATCAATAATACATATACTTTATAGGGTTTCTGAAGCGTCCTTTTGGGTGTTACATGCATTATGAAAAAAACAAAATGGGTATACCCCCAACCCCATCCTTCATCTAAAAATAGGGTAATACGTAAAGAACGACTTTCTTCCAATATCCATTTAAAAATGATGGTCTTCACCGACCAGCAAAAAACTCTAGAAAGGAAAAACGATCCAAAGAAGATTAAATCTGACAAAAAAGATAGTGTGAGATAACAATTTGAACCTAGACTCTTCCATTTTGGCCATCGCGTGTGGAGTACACTTGTGCATTGCCTTGATGAAACCAGACTTTCTTTTTCGCAAAATTCAGTTATCTTTTTTCCTTCTTGATTTCTTCACTCATAAATTGAAATGAGTTCGGATAATATAAGGCTTTGATTCTTCCTCATTATAAAAAGCGAACGTCTTGCACTTAATTGTTAAATGTCTGCAACGGCATGAAGCGATTGATGGCTTCATTAGTGATACTTGCGATCGATACGATCGCTTCCATTTGCGAATTCACGTAAGAGTGATTAACATTGATGACAATTTACCACAGTTCGAACATAAACGGTAACGGTTCAATGTACCCCTTGATACAATTGTAATAAAAATTCGCGTCAACGACTTGAACGTGGAAGCGGAATGCTTTATCTTAGAGAAACACAGTAATGCGCGCCGCTGTATGGAAAACCTTATTCATACTTGACAATGGAACAGGTGGACTTAAATTCGCTGACTCACTCGCCGATTATGTAGACGGCCGCTTTGAAATGAAAGTACGTGCCAATAATTCACAAAATGTTAAATGGCACACCTTCGGTGCTTTAAAATTATTCATTATACGTGACAAATCGCTGCTGAAATTTGTGTCCGTCCGTTCTCCGAAACATTATACGACCTTCTCAAGAAAAAATGGGGGAAAAACTCACGGCTTTTAACTTGAACTTAAACATTGTGGATACACAAGCGCTAACCACATCAGAAGAACTACTGGACATAAACATAGAACATGGGGTAAGTGTAGTAGAACCATGTTTGGCAAGAAAAATTCCAGCAATCGCAGATATAATGGACTTTCCAGGTACGTGGTGTGTAGAGATTGCTGCTCTAATAACGATAGCAACTTTGATAACGGCTAGCACACCTTGTTTCTTACGAACCAAGCTTAAACCCCATTGAAACCATAGCTTGCAAAGTCCCTATGCATCTACAGAATCCTTTGGTATGAGCGTACCTGCTGTTTATCTACCGTATTCTGAACCTACGTACGGTCCTTTTTCGCAACCGGCCAATTAGTCTAAGGTCAATTAGATTAAGTTTATTTCTGAATACAAATATATAATTTATGTGTTCTTTCCCTACTGTCGTTAACAGAATGTACTCTGATTCTACAAATCAGCAAAAGAGACCACGGATTTAGTGAACATCGTTCGATAAATAGAATAAAGCTTACACGTGACAGTTCCAAAAACGAATAATAAATGATAGGCCGACGCATGGAATACCGGACATTATTAAATCAAATCTAATGCGAATTACATATACTTTATGCACATATATATAATATTTTTTCTATAAACCGCATCGTACAAAAATGACAGGAGGGGAATCTTCAAAAGTAGCTTCAATCAAATCAAAGAATAAACTGAAAATTTGAAAATTTTTGCAATCACTTTACCGCGACTACAGCAATTAATTCAGATCATCGTGCTAAGATGTGTCAATGTGAGGGATCCTGCTTTTGATTTAAAAGAAAAAAGTGCTTCTGACTTTCTGATAAACTCTTTGTAATTTGTACTCTGGCTCTCTTAAAGGATTCGCCATTAGAATTAAACCGAAAAACAAAAAAAAAAAGTGCTCACCTTCTTATTATAAACTAAAAGGCATGCGCATAATTCTAGAGCGTAGATATTTGAACAAATTATAAAAGCCCTCCAGCCTTACCGCGATTACCGCGATTACTAAGATGAATTGTTTGTCTGCTTAAGTACCGTAGAAAAGAATTTTCTTATTAATTTAATTTTAATATTATTATCGCTCGCACAACTATGTGAACTCCGCATGTAAATACTAAACTTGTAACTTGAAGTGAATGTCAATTGTAGTAAAAATTCGAAACGCTGCACAAAGGCCTTGCATGTCAATATCAGGCCTTAACTGCTCAGCAACAAGTTATGCATAAATAAATAGATGCGTTGGCAGAAATTAAAAAAGCAAAAAAAAAATTTTTTTAATTGGAAAGTAACAGGAAAACTACAAGTGATCAGAGGCTCATGTTCACCTTAAGGAAAATTTTGAATAGCTGACGTCGAGAGCAGGTATTTAAATAATACGATCGTCGAATTTCAAAAGCTTATTAATATTCTCTTCTCGATTGTGAAAGTCAGCTATTAAATAGATGCTTACGCTAATAAGACGGACCGCTGTAATTAACTCAGAAGATCAATTTTTTTTTTTTTTTTTTTTTGTTGCCTAAAGAGACAAAAAGTCAATTGTGGATGGGGCAAAATTTTGAAATGTTTAAAAAATTTGATTTTCCAAACATCACTGTATGCCAGTAGAGGAGCACTTGAAAGTTTAGATGTGATTTTCTCAAAACACGATTTCTGAAAACGGTGGACACGAAGCATAACTTAAACATTTTTCATTTCTTTCATTGCAATATTTTGCATTACCTTTAGAATGACATTTTATAGAGAAATACGTAGGAAATTTTCTCCAGACATAGGACTGCAGATTAAATATTTTTTTAAATTCAACTTCGGCTCAGTTACACTGCTTGGAGATGCCGCACGAGAATGGCACCTGTGATCGCCCGTGTTTTTTTAATAATTTTTGAAAATACGTTTCTTTGTATTACTTAAAACTGAGTTTAATAACCTCCTCCTACTCCTCACATCTTATTATTTTACTACGTTTCCTTTTAGAGCATTTTGAATTTTTACATTCGTCGAATGCCACGACTTTTTTTATGTAAAAAATCAATCCAATTTCGTTCGCTTCATCACAGGAACAAGAGCATAGCCGTGCCTAAGTCGAAAATACACACTTTCCAGGAATACTGGATACAATAAAAGGTATCACTACTCATGAAATAATAGGATTGTTCGAAATGCCGGTAAGAAGCGATGAATATGAAGATACGAGCACAATGTGGCAATAAGATCGTGCGCTTGTGATAGTCCACCACATGGCAGCGGTTCGTCCAGGAAGGTTGAGGAGCCCTGAGCTGTTACAGCCAAAGGGCATAATAGACGAGTAATGAAGGATTTTCGATTTTTCAACGGAACGAATATTCTATATCCCGCTCACACCCCTCTGAGCTGTAACGACCTTTCCGAAATTAAGATAAGATTGTCGAGCGACTTTAAAGCGCGAATGAAAAAGTCAGGGCGTCAATCCCATTGCCGGAATTGTACAAAGTAAACAAAGTAAAAATGCTTTTATTCGTACTCCTAAGGTGCATTCTATTTGTGACTGAATGTTGCAAACGAATTTGCCAACTTAGTATAATACCGTCCTTGGGTATGGAAAGGTAAACGAAGGGATTCTCAACTTGGATTTTTCTTTTATCATTACATTAAAACTGCAGTTGTCGCCATTTGCATTAAGTGGGAAAAACGCATGAGAATGTTTATGCCACCACATTAAGAAAAAAGGAAAAAAAAAATAAATAAGCAACAACAACAATATCAAAAACGACATTGCGTTTCGCATAATTAACTCTATGACTTTGAATGTGAATGAACACACAAACAGACATACATAACTATGTATTATAAATTTATACATTGTGTTTGCTTTAATATTCATTGTTGTGCGATGACAATCGCACGTAACATGTCTAAGATGTACAACAACATGCAACATTAGCTTAGCAATGCTTTTTTTTTTGTGCCTTTGCTTTACTTTTCCCTTTCAAACCAGCACCTGCTTAATACGAAGAACAATAACCATACAAACTACTGCAGTTATTTCCATTTGCGTTAATCTCGATGAACATGTATATATATATATATATATATATATGTGCAAGTGTATAAACGGTTTTCTACGCTCTTCAAAATGGTTGTTGAAAAAAGTGCCACCTTTAAAAGCACAATTAGATAAGAGCCTTATATGCTTATACGTATGAATGTTGTTATTGTTGCAATTGTTGTGGTTGTTGTACTTATTGTTGTTGTTGTTTTTGTGTAAATGTCTGTTATGTGTGCACTCAACTCGTCATTGTTATTATTGCAATTATGATAGTTAATGATTAAGTTTCCCTGAAGTAAATAGATACACACACACACACACACACACACACACACACACACACACACACACACACCACATACACAAGCATGCATATATAACTAATAAACAAACCTCTACAATNACACATACACAAGCATGCATATATAACTAATAAACAAACCTCTACAATGTATTTTATAATAATTGTAAGAAAATTAACAGCATTCAGCATATAACAAGCAACATTGTCTATGCATATATATATATATATATATATATATATATACAAATATACATATATAATATATGTATGTATATGTGTATATGCCTTTGTGCGTGTGTATTTGTGTGCATTTTGTCGCTTTGCGTGTCAAACGTTGTCATTTGCATAACAATGCTTTGGCGGAGAAGATGTTATTTAAATTTTTTCTAAGTTACAACGTTAACATCACCGCCTAACATTGACTGCTATGCAACAAATGACCTCGCCGCTTGCTTTATACAGTTCACAAGTTGCACTTGTTGTCCCCTTTGTCTAATTATTACCTGCATATGAATGTCTTTTTATCTCTGCCCGTCTGCCTACACGGATTGCATACCTATGAGGATGACACTCTCTGTCTGCAGCCGTATAATTATTATGCACCCCCTTTTACTCTCTCAACACACACATATTAAAGCTCAATTGCATTATCACCAACGTTTCCCTTCGTATGCACTGTATTTCAGTTCAAAACAGCTACCACAAAATAACACAAGAAAAAATAGACTTGCAGTTTAATAGCCATCGTAGCGCGTGAAGAGTTGGATTTTCACATTTTCCTCTTTACCGTTGACGACGCATTTATTTTTACATTAGTTTCATAAACTGGCGTCCAACATCTTCAGTGTTTCTTTCTTTTTTTCTTTTTTTTTTGGCTTCCTTTAAGCTTAAGCATGACGTCACCACAAGCCCTTTCTTAGAAAATTTAAAAAAATAAAAAGTGGAAGGATTAGTGTGAAAACAACTGTAATGCAATATAAGTCTGTAATGTCTGTAATAACTGTAATGCAAAATAAAGTCAGTCAGTCAAGAAGTTGCATTTCGCTCTGAAAACTCTGCAGAGCTCGTCAAAAGTCTTGGGACACAATATTTCAACGTAGCTGCTAAAGAATTGGCGAAAACCATGTATCGACATATACGAGCCATCGGTAAGTCAAGGTACGGTTTCAATAAACCTCACAACCGTTCTGGGCTAATCTGCGTCCAATCAAATTAGATGGATATCAAAGGGATGCATCAAATACATATTATGTAGGAGGTTGCTTTTGAACCAAACATAAATAAAATGCATACACCGGGTCATCCGAGTGCTGCGGCCTACTGTTACGAGCTGAAAGCAAATTTCAAATTGAAAGATCGACATAATGCGGGAGATCGTTGGACGGGAATATGCTCTCGCCGCTTTTCAGATAAAAACTAAAGGACTTTTAAACTTGTGTTTCAACCGTTCTATCGGCAAATTTAATTAATACTTAACGATCTTTAGCAAGCGTATGTGTAGTTAGCTGTGGTCAAGTCCCAAGAATAAGCCCTAATCTTAGCCTTTAGCAATCGAAGAGTTAACTCCAGTCAAAATATCAAAAATCATAAACAATGGGTAGAGAAAGGCGAGCGCTTAAAATTTCATTATCTACTTAAAACTATGCGCGAGAGTTAATCCGCTTTTTTGCTTTTGAACCGAAATCTAATATCGAAAAGAGAACTGTGTACGCAAGCAGCCTGTGAAATTTCACAAGTCCACAAAGACGACCAATGCCGAAAAGATTGAACGGATTTGAACAACAGAGAGTAACACGTAGCAATTCTTACTTCCTAGCATAAGCAATATAATCCGGTTCCCTCTCCGCTTGACAAGTTCCAGTCCTTCCTGCGCAATTCTGAACAATTTGTGTTATACTAATGACTGGACTATCGTTAACTCTTAAGGCTTGCAATTGTGTACAGGATGTCACCTGCAGGTGGCCAATGGACAGTTACGAAGACATTAGAAATACTGCCTGAGCTATTATGAGGACGGATAGCTTATAAATAACTTTCCTGCCATGCGCCATCATATTGTTCTTATTATCCATTACGTAAGATTTAATGCGAAAATGAAAGAGGAAAAATAAAAATGTTCTTAACGAGGAAAGACTTCGGACAGCACACGTATCTAAGTAAACCGCATTACATTCGAGAGGACTTAATATTTCTAATCAATTTTCGATATATTTTTTTTTTTCAGTTATTTATTTTATTTTAGTAATAGAACGGAAGGACTTTGGTTTCATATCAATTTAATTAGGCTCACTTTCTATTGATTGTCGTACTAAACATTTTGAAGCCTCTAGAATATGTGAAAGGGAATTCATTACCTGTAATAAATTTGTTCTTTAATATTTCGCAGTCATGTCTGCCTTTATCCGGCCAAACTTAGAGTCGACTCGCATATGCAGCCTATAGCCTTTAAAATTGTTTTGGAGACTCTCGATTACATACAGTGAAATGCTCAAATGCTACTGGGCGACGTAAGTGTATGCAAAACTTGCAATGCCCTCGAATGCCGGTCCATTTTGGAGTGTATAGTGCTTATGTATAGTGTTGCCTAGAGATCAAAGAGATTTGTCCACCTGTCAATTGCTTTTAACAAAATCACACACCTTTCCCAACGTTCCCTGCCTCACGTACTAGATTTGCCTGCATGTCCTACGACACACCACCGCGACACGTCGTTCTTTAATCTCTCTGCCCGCATTGGTCTTTCTCGCCACTTTGAAATCGAACTTACATAACCACTGCCTTCTCATCGCGCCTACACGTATAGACAACATTCCCTGAGCGGCCGGTAACATACAAAAAAATAAAATAAAATTCTGCGAAGAGACTGCCTGTGTCAAATGATCCTGATTTGAAATTACAGCCTAATACCTTACCTTACCGTGAATGCTAACTTCTCTAAAACTTCTTCTCTGTGCATGTTCGTTTGCGAGCGAATTCAAACAAGAACACTTTGTAGCGCAGCTTCCACCAACCAGAAGAATCTACGTTGAGTAAATATGACGCTGAGAGTGATTCGAAATTTTCCATTAATTCTGCCAAGGAACTGAAGACCTAGTATGAGAAGTTTTTGGTCTTGGCGATGAACTAGGGACATCAAATTTTACATTTGCTTGCCGTTTCCTCCATCATTCCCAAGCAACACGTAAACTCTGCATTCTTCGGTATAAGAATAGGGGAAAAAATGCCCGACCTTGGTGCTAAACTTGCAGACTAATACTAAAAACGTATGCGTAAAGCATTCTAAATTTTTCAAATGATTTTTTGCTTATATGTGATCTCCAATATTATTTTACAATTACTTTCCCTCTCCTCTCAAAAAAGTTGTCAAAAATTTGCTTTTCTTTCTAAGTTTGCCATGGCATTCCTCGTGTTTTCCTCTTTTATATCGCTTACGTAATAATAGTTTCGTGCTTAATTCTCAAAATCTGGATACGTTAAGCAATTGTTGTCTGAGGATTCAACTTGAACCTCGTTTTTCTTGCTGTCTTCATTTAATTATTTTTTGCATTTATAATATATTTTTATTTTTAATTTATTTATTCACTTGTTTTCATACGACAATTGCGTGACTCTCTCATTGTTTCACGAATTGTTTTTTTTTTTTTTTTGTTTCATCAAAAAAAAAGAAAAAAAAAAAAAAAAATTCAACGGTTAACCTTTTCAAAGGTTTCATTAAATTTTTCTTCAATTCAAGGTCAATTTTATTTTGATTTATTTTCTATGAAAAATTATGATAAGTAAAGCGAACATAACTCGAAAGAAAATTACATTTGTACCAATATTTCTGATAATAAACCATAGCAAATGCATTACGATTGCAAGCTCCACATATAAATCTATATATATATATATATATATATATATATATATATATATATACATATATATACATATATATATATATATACATATATCTGTATGTGTGTTGTGTCACTTGTGGCCGTGAGAATTAGATTTAATTGATTTCCACACGATCTAATCTTAACATAGACCTGACTTGAGTCAACTTAAGATGACTGAAACGTCAGCATAACATTAGAATCATGCGGTACAATAATACGCAATGGAACAACGAAAGCGCGTAGAATGTGTTATAGTGAAAAATGATCAAATCGCCATCTGCATCTTAAAAACATCTCCACACATGCATACATATAAAGTATAGATAGCACTTCGCTTAGGCTGTAAGCAAACATCTGATTGAATTGTTACGCATCACATTATACAAAACGGGAAATTAAATGCTCACAAAAGCAGCATTGCAACAAGATACTTGATAAGCAACTAAAGCAGAAACAACAAAACAATATTTGCGATCGTTGATTTTTATATTGGCGAACGTGCCTCGCCGTACATTATGTGTAATATTGTAACTTATATGTTAGAAGTGGAGAAAAAATAGTTCTTGCTTTTTTTATTTATCCACCAACAGTTAATGAGAATAAAATCATCTCGTCATTAGGTTTGCAATATGCAAACGGACTGAATCTGGGCGGGTTTTAGTAAGGATATAGTAACGCACCCGATCTTCCCTGCCAAGAGTCAATCATTATTGATCATTAGAGCTTCTTTCTACTCCTCTCCGCACATGGTCATCCGACCGTCTCTCCAATTAGTTCCTTTATTCGTTTATTCTTGCGGTTCGTCACATTGCCTACGGTCCCTCGATCTTATTGCCCAACAGCCTCTTAACCACCCTCCTATCTTCCTTTCGCACGACTCTTTCATTCTTCATTGGAAACTGTACCGCACTTGAGCTTTGAACCCACGAGCATTAAGTTGTTAGTCGAGATCCTTAGTCTACTCGGCCACTCAGGCGGATATACAGAGTTGTTTAATGAATCGTCATCGAAACAAAAAGCTATTCTTCAAATTGGAAAAAGAAAAACGTAGGTAATTAGTCGATACACGATTTCAAAATATGCTCGTTATTGCCTATTGATTGCATATTTGAACTTGACCAAGTTGCACATGTAAGATGGATGTTGATAACAGAACAAGGAACTGGAACTTGAATATGTTTCAACTGAATGTAGCGCATAACTGCACTGTAGATGAAACATGGCTCGATTGGTTTGCATCTGAGATGAAAGATTTCTCAAGCTTGAAACGGGGGCGAATCAATTGCACAGGAGGTGAAAACAGTGCCATCGGCTGGAGAGATCATTGCGTCAGTTGTTTCGGTATTGCACCGTTGTAATAGTTATCCATATAAAAAAAAGAAAAGATCCATGACGAATATAGGAATTTATTACAGCGTTCGAGTCGTGGTGTCAATAAAGACAATCCACAACCAAGTAATTCTCAAATCGATTATCGTGATGGCCAAAAGCAAAAAGTTACCCATGCTTTCTATTCATCCAATATGAATGCCTCGGACTATTTTCTCCTGTCACTTTTGGGAAAAACATCTCGGAGACAA
Source organism: Glossina pallidipes (assembly GCA_000688715.1). Taxonomy (NCBI): domain Eukaryota; kingdom Metazoa; phylum Arthropoda; class Insecta; order Diptera; family Glossinidae; genus Glossina; species Glossina pallidipes. Next base: position 381,040 of record KK499821.1, read on the forward strand.
ACGATTTGTTAACAATAAAGGCATGAAATCTAGGCTTGATGACTATTTTGAGAACATCGATAACTCGAAGCCGCTTCTACTTTTCTTGTATTGTATTGACATGCTTGCAGCTTAAGAAGACACGTTAGTAGATTCGCGCACTTGAGGGACTTAGGACACAGTTTAAAATATTAAACACAGCTACTTACAGCCGCATAGCCCATTATTGATTTCTTTCTTTTGTATCGTGATCGGTTTGTTCGCATTTTAAATAATCATTTTTGTTTTCTTTTCGATTTCATACGCATCTGCTGATCCTCATTTAATCACAATGTTGAAAACTTAAACTACCGTTATTCTAGAAGGTTATCAATTAAATTAAAAACGATCCAAAACTAAGGCACAACAACAGCATTAAATATAAAACTGAATGAATGGTTTAGCAAAACAGCAGAAGTCTTTCTCTTTCGCCAATTTCCACATTTATGGCTTAAGATAATTTTTGAAGGCATACATGCACACCCAAACAAATACAAAACACGCAGAGAGCAAGCAACACAAACACCAATAAAAAGAAAAGCAAGAAATGCCTAAAAATTGCTGTTATTTATCTGGACTTGGCCATAAAATGAAATCAAAAAAATGAGAAATAAGAACAACTGTTAGAAAAAGATGGTTGACCAGTTAGCTGCTTTGGTCACACAACAGAGGATCATCTTTGGAAAAATGCATAAAAGAAAAAACAAAAAGTTGCTTCTTTTTTTTTCTTTTTTATATATGATGTAATTTTCTCGGTATTCCTTGAGATTATGACGGTAACGATGATCTGCTTTATATTTGGGCTTAAAACGAGCAAACTGCAGCTACAATAACGAAAACTAAAAAACAAAAAAAAAAAAAAAAACAGAACAAAATCAAATCATGCTGCACAGTTTAAAGAAGAGGCAGACAAAAACTAAAACTATGTGCAACAACTAGCAGCATCAATTGCTATATATATATATATGTGTATGCATAAGTTAGGTATCATGTGCACAATGCACCTGTGGAGAGAGCTTTTCTTCTTCTACTATTTGAAGTGCATTGCTTTGTTACTGTCGGTTTGTGTATGTGCACTAGTATGTGAATGACTTTGATCATGATGTCGTTGACTGTTTGTAAGTACGATGATGGACTGACGACGGTAAAGTATAGTATAGCATGATTGCAGTGTTGCTATGTACGTAAATATTTCCTTGACTTTGACTTTAGTACTGTTGTTATCGCGCTTGTTAATTAACGAATTAACCAACACAATACAACAGCTTTTGAGAGCATAACAGCAAGGAGCTTAAGTTCCGCATCTCAGTTACATTGCATTACCTTGGCCAAGGTTTCTTTTTCTTTCTTTTTTTTTTTTTTTGCTTTTCGTTTGGTTTCTTGATATGATTCGTTGTGTGCAGCTGTTTTAGCTGAGGTTGTTTGGTGGACAAGAATCTTTACAAATAAAAATGCATCTAAAATCACATGTTTGTGTGTGGTATGTAACTTTGTCTAAACGAATCTTTAACTAAACATAATTATTATTTGCCACAATTATAAACCGAAAGAGTTAACAACAGGTTGGAGTTTTTGGTTCACAAAAATTGTCACGCAATTTTCAAACTTTCGTCTAGTGTTTCATGGTAAAATGGTATAAATAAGGAAAGCAAATACAAGAGATTATTCATTAGGATGTGTCTTTATAAGAAAATGATCAATCAAATTGATGCGCCTAATAGATCTGATCGACCTTGACTTTTTTGCCTCCAGTCAATATTCAGGTCGAATTTCGAATAACTAAGCCGTGGGTTATTTCGCATTTTATAAATTTTTCGAAATTAATCTCATTATGGACGGATCATACTTATTCTCATTTTGAGCTGTACGCTACTGCATTTCAATCTGTTCGACCTTCAGTATGCCAATGATAAAGTAGATATGAATGAACCGAAAAACGCAGAGACGAGACGATCAGCAAACAGACGAACGAACAGCGGAAGTGATAGATGGGAATACCGTTGCCAAGAAACACAGAGGCAGATAGATTATCCAACCGTTTAACGCAAGAACACGTTGGCAGGAAGTAACCCAACTAGACTAACTGCGTGAATGCACGAAAAGGGGATCAGGAAAACGTACGAACAAGAAGATGGCAGACCTTACAGACAAATGTAATTAAGTAAATTTAAGATCTGCTGACAAGCAAAAAGAAGTTTACTTCAAGAGGTCTCCGACACACTTTAATTGATGCTACGAATAGAATAAGAATCGATGTTTTGCCTTGACGGCCATAAAAATCAGTTCAGCCAGCCTTTGGTGCTTAATAAATGGAAACTTTGGAAATCAAACTCTTGAAGTTCGCATTCATTCAAAGTTGCATTCAATGGACCGCAAATAATGTGCGCATTAGAGAGCCTTCCAATATGCCTCAAAGCATTTATGTTCATTTCTCTGCAAGCTTAATGAGGTAATGAACCACAAGTAGTAAGAAGGACCCGAATGAAGCAGATCGAGACGCCTTGACTGACCTTAAGAAGATGTTCTTTCACCAACAACAACTAATGAAGACTCCTGTCGTCATATGCTATCTTATGGCTCTCATTACACTAATCTATTCTAACACTATTGCGAACTTTGCTTCCATTCAATTGTGAAAACTTGCGTCCACAAGTAACCAGTTAGACGCGATTTTCCACTAAAGAAATTATGAAAATATTAAATATGTTACGTAATTCGCTTTAGGGTATTTGGAAGTTCAATTTAATCTTAAAATGAATTTTCTCACTTAGTCTTCTTTCCATTTGCCTTCTATTTCTGCCTAGATTTTTGTCATTTGATACATCGTTGGCCGTTGGACTAAAGAAAATTGTTAAAAAAAAAATAAATAAATAAATAAACAAAAGAGAGAAAAAAATTAATTAACGTTTTTGCAACTTTTCCGGGCCTGTAAAGAAAAATAGCTTTGCTTCTCATCTTTTTCATCTTCTTAATAACTTAAATTGTCATTAACCACATGCAACACATAACAAAGCTGCAATAATTTTTACATTCTTATTTCGTTTTCTGTTCCTCGTGTGCTTCGCCTTTGAAGTTCTCGAACAATAAAACATTGTTTTATGAGCTTATAAAAATGATGAAAAGTCATCGTATCGGAATTCGTTGTCGTCTCCCCACTTCCTCACTTCCTCACCTGCACACACAATTGTCTCAATAACATAAATTTTCTTTTTCTTTTGATTTCGCAGAGACACACTTACTACACACTGTAGATATTAAAAATAGTTTTTGTTGTAATTTTAGAAAAACCAAATACATTGTATTCGCACAGGTAAGTGGCCTAGTACCTGCCCAAACGAGGAAGAAAATAGTAGGCTTTTTGTTTTTTGGTGCATTTTGGTTAGTCTGCAGCTCAGCAATATGTGGTAGGTATGAAAATGGGTTCTATGTGCTGAACGGGGTCGCTTTATAGAACGTATATGACGGGTTCCTTTCTTCCGAAAATTCGGGTACACGTTGTTTAAACTTTGATATGTGTGGTCAGTTGTTTGCAAGCAGTCGTTCGGTGCATATCAAAGTGGATAGCATCGCATGTCATCCTGTTTTCAATTTGGGAAAAAAAAATTGCAGGTCAAGGTACGGAAATGATTAAATTGGCTTTTGGGTGAAAATGCACTAAGTCATGAAACAGTCAAAAACTGGTTTGCGATCCTACGAATACAAAATTTTATGCCTGAAGACGATGAATGATAGTGATCCGTTTCTAGGAACACCAGCCCAAGCCGCGACTTTGAACTTGGGCTAAGTACTTTTCCTGATTGCGGCATACTCTCCAGACTTGGATACCAGCTTCTGATTACCATTTACTCAGATCGATGCAGAGACTGAAGATGTGCGAAAATGAGTCGATGACTATTTCGCCGCTAAACCATCGAAACCGAAGTATCGATCGCAAGGACATTCGCAGTTTACTCAATAAGATGCGATAGACCACAGACAGTAATGGCTCGAATGGTTTCGGTTATTATTTTTTTCTCACTAAATTTGAATCTGATGCAAAAATACGCAGAATTTGTTTGTATCTCTAATACATAAACAACCCAGACTCGTTTTCGCAATAGGGAACTGATTAAATCTAATTAAATAAACATAAGACGTTTGAAGTAATGCCGAGCCTTGAAGAGTGCAAAAGTCATACAGTCACTCAATGGATTTAGTTTCTTTGCGTATTAACTTTTAAGAAACCAAGAAGTCGTATCAATGGACACTGCACCGCTCCTAACTAAGTATCTGCTTGTTCTTCTTCTACCACTGATGTGTAAAGATAAACGGCAACCACAGGGGAGAGTAATCACTTAGCTGAAAGTTAGTTTTCGCTTTTCCATTCACCGATTTCAGCATTATGCAGAAGCTGAAACATCATTAGCCAGCATATTTTAAAAATAGCAAAAAAGAATTTCTACAAACAAATAAACATTTGGTCTTTGTAGATTCCCATCCCTGAAGATTGGCTTCAGACTGCAACCTGAATGTGTTCGTATATTTAGATGAAGGATCTATGATTGTATTTTGCAAAACCATTTATTGGCCGATCTGTTAATCTATTCACTTGTCTGTCCATATATTTCCCAATTTCGCTCATAAAACCCAAGACGACTCTAGTAATGCCATTAGTAAGATGATACTTGTAGTCCAAATTCTGGCTCCAAATCTCACGTAAAAAACAATCTGAACGTAATTAGTACAAACGAGGCTGTTGTAAGCGAACCATTTCAGAGATTTCGTCGGACATCAACAACGTACCAACATAACTCTGCCTGAGAATGAGGCATTCGCTGTTACTTTTTTTGACGGTTCCAGGTACCGATAATTGTGAACTAAATAAATCCGATAAATGTGAATGAGAACGATGTGAGATGAATTAATTTTCAAAAATCGTATTTGTCCAGTAAATGGAACCATACTTGAGCGCGACTGATATTTCCCAGATTTTACAAATTATTGAAAAAGAAAATACTCATAAAATTTACTGTACAGTTTTTGCTTTTCTACTATATAAGTTTCTTGATATATATATCGTGATCTTGCCTTTAAGCATAATTCCTAGAAAACAACAAAGTGTGGATGAATCAACTTTAAGTCTACGCGAATTTTTCGATTTTGGAAAAAAAACTAAAAACAAACGAAACGACAGACGGACAAAGGACAATCTTTACATTCCTTTTTTTTTTTTTTTAGGCAGATTAGCATTGTAAACTTTGCAAAGCATAGAAAAAAGTACCATAAGTTATATTCAATTAACAAATATTTAAATCTGAGTGATACCTATGCCATGTTCACAGGAGGTACTCTCGTTTAAGTCGTTGTTGTTACTCGAAATAGTTTAATCTATCGCGTTTTCCTTATTATAAAAAAAGGTTTGCAAATGTAATTTGACTTTACCTTTACAAGGATACCATAAAACTATAACTGACCATAAGATTAAAAAATTCAACAGAATGCTAAGAATATAAGGAAAGAAAAAAAGAAAAAATTGATAAATACACATGCAAACGGATATACATGAGTAGAAATGAAAAAGCAAAAAAAAAAAACAACTTAAGAAAAATAAAGAATAAGAATCAGAAAAAAGAACCATAAAAAGATTAAGTATGCGCGATAAATTTTATATAAATCTTAACAATAAGATGCCTGGGGACATTTTTTTGGGGGGCGCAACACTTACTCCACATTATAAAGAGACGAAACTTGTGGCCAAGATAATGCGAACGTATTTGAATATCACAAGCTATACCAGAGCAACGGAAAACAATAACAACAACAACAACAACAACGACAACGGCAACAACAATAATAATAATAACAATATTAACAATAACAAAGACAACAACAGTAAACAATAAGAGACCGTCACAAAACACCAGCCTTTGCTTTGTTTTGCTATGGTATGTTCTGTTGTGGCCCATCATCCATCCATAACAACACATACAACAGCTGTTAAATGAGAGATTGTTTTACCACTTTTCATTTTTTTTTCTCCCCTCTTTATTTCTTTGATGGTTATTTAGAGGATTTCGGCTGTTATTGCTCTGTTGTTTGTGTTTTCACTGATTTTATTTTGTACTTTTTTCTTTTTTTTTTTATTTCTTGCAAGAATTTTTCAATTTTTTTTTTTTCATTATTTGTGTGCTTTTTTTTTCTTTTGGGGGAGTTGGTCGAATCTTTGGCTTGTTTGTTTCTTTAATGCAACCACATTAAGTTGTTAGTGTTTACATATCAGATTTTGGTTATTTTCATAACAAAAAAAAACAAAAAATAAAGAAAAGAAAAAAATTCGAAGCTTGGATTTCTCATCACAAGGGGTTGTCAGGCATACATGTGGTTACCAAATAATTTTCTTAAACATTATTGCGACTTGGCGACTTTAAGTTATTCACATAAGATTTTTGAAAATTGAACTTAAAGCATGAAAAATTGAAAAACAAAAACAAAAAATAAAAAAAATAATAATGTTGTTTAAGGTCTCAAATAACCTCCGGACTTATTGACCATATTTTGTATATAAGAAACTTACAGTGATTATTTAAATACAATAAAAAGGTGAGGACCCGAAACAAAGCGCTCTGTTTGCTGATCACCGCAGTAATCAAATGTATAAATTTGCAAAACATCATAAAAATAAAAAATCAAATCCATTGTGACGAAAGTCATAGATACCGATTTCTGTCGAATCATCTTCTCACTAAACTTGTTCAATTCGCATAGAAATCGATATTTGTTTTACATTAAAAGTTATTAACAGGAAAGTTTGGAAATTTTCATTTTTGAAATTTTCATACTCTTTTTGACTTTTGTACATGTGAGCGTGTATCGCGTGCCTATTTTCAAAAATTATTCGTTAACTGAGAACATGGGCGTGTGTTTGAACTTTGTATCTAAAATTTTGCAACCATGGGAGACCCATCAACAGTTGGACATATAGACAGATATAAAAACATTAACTGCGTCTTATGTTTTATGGAGTTTCTTTTGTGTATATCTATGCGTTGCAATCCAAATAACAAGTCTGATATATCTTCCTCATCCTTCGATGATGGATGTAAAAACACAAAAGACAATTGGATGAAGCAATAATGCAAAAAAACAACTCATCAACAACAAAAACAAAATTTATACAAATTGTGAAATATTGTTTAAAAAGATTTCATTTAACACAATCAACAATTTGTTATAGATTTTAGGCTAAATATCATCGCAACAAAAAGTCATTTCAATGAAAATGAAGTGCCGAAGTGCAGAGCAGCGCAGAGCAGCGCAGAGAAGAGTAATAAAGACTAAGAAGACAATCTGATATTTTCACTTAAGGCTGTATTTAAAACCGCGCCCAATTAAATTTTGCATTGTTTGATCTCGAATTGCATACGATATTGCAATGGAAACTAGCTTGCAGTTGTCTACGAACAAGTCTTGTGTCAAAGATAAAAGCAAAAATATGCTCCATTTTTCCTTTAACTCAATAAATGTCAAAAAATCACAACATTGTTTCACTTTTTTGCTTCCATATTAACATAGAAGAAGAATCCTTCACTTGTTACTTAACTTAATTTCTGCCGAATTATTGCACTAACACATAGGCATGAGGTGGTTAAAGTCAGCTAAGGCTTTCGCCGTAAAAGGATATATTGGCATCGCCAACAACAAGCGAACATGAATAACTAAGCACTCGCTGTAAAACAGAATTGAGAATTGGCGGAATAACTTCTTTCTATCGGATGTATTTTAAAGTTGACGATCAAGGTGACGAGATAAGAGACAAGGAAACCGCAAAAACTTTAAAGAAATATATCTCGAGTTTTCAATATATTATCCTTTTATCCCGCTGCACATTTCCTAGTTGTACCCTATCTTGCATTTACACCTTATATACAGCGAGAATCGTGAAGCTTCTCAAAGTAGACTCCATTTCTTTATTGTTTGAAAATCTGCTATCATTAAGCCATTTTTTGAAGTTTAAGCAGCAAAACACAATCCAAATAAATTCAATCTCAAAGGTCTGAAACGTCTAGCGTCTAACGCGACAGTTAAGAACGTAATTCGAACTTCGATTTTGTCATTTTGAGCGCAACACAGAGATGCGTAAACTGTATCGTCTTGATAGAATGACACCTTCTTTTCTTTGTCGGATTTCTTTGGTTGGATTTCTCTTGATTTTTTTTTGCAAATCTTGCAATAAGTTTACAGTGACATTCCAGCGTCTTTAAAATAATCAATAAAAAGTTGTTTCACGCCAGCCAATGGAACCAGTCCCTCACCTTGTTTAGAATTCCCTTTCTCCTTTCAATCCATTGTCTTTACAGTTCCCCCCTTTTCGAATGTGAAGAAATGCACCGATATTTAATCCATATTTATATATCGAATTTATTTTCTGCTTGCGAAGTAAGCGCGACATCCATCTTACGGCTAATGTTGCCGTATAATCTTCAGTCAAGATGTCCTTTTTGGAATGCGCACCATATCTGCTAATCGGCCTACTTTTAGTCTACAATCATCTTCAACACCATTTTGTATATGTTCTTTGCAACTTGTAGTCGCCTTATTTGGTGGATCATTGCGATGTTTCCTATGCATTCAACCGTATAAACAAAGGAGCAGACATCCACTAATTAAAATTGCGCTCGGCTTTGATAATATTTGGGCCGAGACTTTTCAACTGAAGGCTTTCATAACTTCTATCGTTGCTTGCTGATGGTGCATTTGTTTGGAGCAAACCATAGCATACACTGTCCAATCGACCCCCCTCCTAAGTAGGGACACCATGAAGCCTTGGCTACATCGTCGATGTTAGTGGCTTGCTTACAACGCTTTGCCAACGCTTTAGTGTGTCAACTTATGCGGTAGTGAATAGTGCTTTGCAGATCAGAGTTTTATTCAGCACCCCACAGTGCTAATTACACTCTCTCTTAAAAAGCGAACTAATCTACTCTGTACTCTCAATATATCTAGAAAATGATGCTTGCAGTAAATAATGCAATCCTCAATATATATATATATTTCAAAGAATTCTTAGAGGCTCTGCTAATTTGACCGTAATAATGTAAAAAGGTTACGAAATTTACACATTTATCGACGGCGTGAAATCAAAATCATTGTACAGAAAAGTGACATAAAAGTGGAGTTGAGTTTTATTGCGATATTGTTGATCGATATGGTGTGCTCCTGCGTTTATTTGCCTCTCGCTAACGATTTCACAAATCCAATTACATTGAATTCGAAAGAGGAGACTTGCAATGTATTCGTTAGGTGTGGAGGTCAAGCGTGACCGTGGACTTGTTTCAGCCATTACAGTTCAGAATACATCTGGCTTTCCATATTATACTGGACACACATCGACGGACGGGGACTTTCACTTTCTTTTTCCACCACTTGCTATTTTCCTGGCGACAGTCTAACCACCTCGTTTAAAACTTTTGTGGTTTTTGCTCAAACATCTTGCACCGTCCTGGCTCCTTGCGAAGCTCTGTAAACACTATAAACAAATAACGATCTAAGATCAAGACCGACGAACTCTCCTAGTTCCAGCAATCACTCGAATTGTCGACAAAACCAATAGATAGCAGCCGCTAGTGCACAAAACATTGTTAATATCAATGCATGCATGGCATAAGTTTCTGTGAACTTCACCATGTTCCGTTGTGCGTATCAGAATATGTGAGTTTCACGATATTAATTATGCGCTCTTTGCTACTTCCGCGGACACAATCGGGAAAACTGAGTTAACTTGGCCCGAAAACAGCAGAAATTACTTTCCGAACCTTTGCCTATAATATGTGATCTGATCTTATAAGGTACGTTTTTAGCCCACAACCATATGCTATAATATATTTAATATACCTTTTATCGCTGACGATGGGTACAAAAGCGGCCTTAGAAAAATAAGAGCAATGCAGAACGCACATTGACCACATGCTGTGAAAAAAAAGAGCAAACCTGAAATGTACATCCGCAACTCTGGAAGGCAAAGAAAACAACGCAACACCAAAAAAAAAAAAAAAACAAAAAAAAAAGAACAAAATAATCCTTTACCCTGCTTATTAAAACAAAACAGTCCGTTTAAAAATTGAGACTAAAATAAAAGCAAAAATTAAAAAAAGGAAAAAACAAAAAAAAAAAAAAAGAACGCAAAACAATTGTATTTGTTGCGCTTTTTGCATACAAACAGGTGCCGCGCTTTTTGTTACAGGGTCAAACACTGTCTAAACGTTTCGGTTATTGTATTAAGAGCGAGAGAAGGAAAAAGCCTTTAAACCATTCAAATCTATACAAAGTTAATGTTTAAGGATCATCTGGTATTCTTTGACCTTTTCTATCATTTTTTCTGCTCTTGTTTCTTTTTTTCTCGTTATACGAAATCCTTTACTTTGTACATCAGTTGTTGTTTGTCGACGAATGTTTTCATCAATATTCTGATTATTGTTTCTTATCTTTTGTTATTGTGTTGAAATATATTGTAAAGCAACAAAGCGCGTGCCTTTTCTTTCAAAATTATTTTTTTTCTTTTCTTTTTTTTTATTTTTTGATTATAATTCAACTGTTGTGTGTTTACAAATCCTTTCTTTCAGTTCTTCTACTGACCAAATAATTTACATCAATGCTCCGTATACTTATTGAAAGCAAACATGGGTTTTATGTCCTTAACTGTCATTGCTTATCGTAGTAAATCTTTTTTTTTCTTTTTGTGTTTTGTTTCTATTCTATAGAAAAAAAAAAAAGACAAAAATAAACTGTTTTTTTTTTTTTGAAAGATTACAATTTATTGAAGTGTTGACAGGAAAACAACCTGTTAACTGGATTGAGCGCCATGCGCTTGAGATTAAAAAGAAAATTCTCTTTCCGAAATATAGTTTTAAATAAAAAAATTTGCGACTGTCTCGTATGATTGTATAAAGTATAATGTAGCAGTGTGCGTGGCAGAAATTGTTTGCTGCATAACATGAATATTCATCTGATCTGGACTCCTCATAGCTTCATAGCGAAGAAGAAGTTTGCAGATTATACTGTTTGCTGGCGGACGGTAGCATTCCAATAATTCTGATTATAACCTTTCTGCCCGGAGCGTAGTCCATTGCGGCCTGGCGAACTATAAACCCTTGCGCATCAATAAATTCATACCACGACTCGAATTAATTGCAACATATATTGGACGAAAGCCCGGGCAAACAGCTTTCAAACAACTAAGCAGTTGATAAGTCAAGTGTTTCTAGATGGTTACGTGCGATGGAGGGAGGAAGATGATATGCCTACCATACGAGTAGACTCAAAATGCCATTTCAAACCATTTCAACATCGCGGTTTCATTGATTGCCAGGCGAAAAAGATGACCCTTCTCTGGTGAGAGTGTGACTGGCGAAGAAAAGTGGATCTACTACGACGATGCCAAGTGCAAAGAGTTGGGTGAGAGTTCGAAAGAGACATTCACATCCAGACCGCAGCCGAATAATCGTGGCCATAAAGTTTTGCTGTGCACATATGGTGAGAATCAGAAGCTGTAGTTTACTACGACCTGCTAAAACCGGATGAAATTGTTACCGCGGATGTCTACCGACATCCGACCGAAATTGAACGATGTATTGTTGCAAAAAAGACCAACAATAGCGGTTAGCAAACGCAAAGTCCTCCTATTGCGTGACAACGCTTGTGCACACGTTACAATTGTTGTCGAGGACACACCGTCGCATCTCGAATGGGAAGTTCTGCCGCACAAGCTTGGGTGGCATGCAGTTCCGAAATGCTAGAGAAGTACAAAGATGGGTCGATGATTGGGTCGTTGCCAAGCCAATATCATTGCTTCGACACTGCACCACTATGTTGGCAGAAAGATAGGAAAAGGTTGTAAAAAATAACGAAAAATATTTTGATTTTTCTCACAAAATGCTTTTTTCAAGTGAAAAAATAATCAAAATACATGCAAGCGCGTAATAACACAATAGATTACAAAAAAAACTGTGCTATAATTTTCTTTCCCTAAGCATTCAACTACGGAAAGTTACTGAAACTGAAGTGAATGACAAGTGTCTTACGGACCGTTTATACTCGATGCGTCGTATTATCGCTTTTTAAATACAATTATTTGTCTGTCTCTCCATTCATGCACTCATTGATGGAAGAGTCTTTAGGCTCTGCACGCGATACTTCTCTTCATCCAGTTTTCCGTAGTTATGCTTATCTAAGCATTTGTCCTTCTCTTCACCTAGCTGTCTACCGAGCTACCCATTCTTCCTGCCGTCCACCTCTTTCATCATCCGCGCCTCTAATATTTTTTCAACTATATTTCTATCTACCTCACCAACAATTCGTCTGATTCTCTATTCTTCAAGCAGTATATCCGCCAGACTATCAATTTAAACTGAAAGATATATTTAACACCACTTCGTCTCATACAATTAGTCGTACGCTTGTTTGGCTTGTAAAGGAATACTTTTCATGAAAGCCGTCGTAATCAAGGATGCCCCATACATCAGCTGACGTGGTCTATGTTTAGCGAATTTAACTTTCTTTCGTTTTCGTCATCAAAACCTACAAGTTAGATTGCGGTGCCATGTAAGGACTTACTTTTCATGAGAACATTTTTATATATATATTTTTTTATAACAAAGCATTAAATTATGGGTATTCGTAGAGGTAGTCTGATGCGATCCAATTTCGATAGGTTTCCGCCTTGGGCCAAAACACCTCAGTGTAGGCAAAATTTCGTCAAAATCTCTCAATAATTGCGACATAGACAAAGATCAAGTGGGCGAGCTGAAAGGCGGACAGGCAAGCTTAAACCGATTCAGAAAATGATTCAGACAATCATTTTGAATCGAGTTACTCGGAAAGGTGGGTATCGAAGGATTTTACACCCAGTGGTAACGCATCCCTTTATCTTGCAGCATGAACATTTACATGGACGGGGTACTAATGTGAAAGGGTATCTTTTCGATTTAGAGAACTGCAGTCGTTCAACTAAGATGCTCGTGGATCGAGTTCGGATGTTTTTGTAGAGGTAGCTAATCAACCGGAATTTTAAATAATCGGAAAAGGAGGAGTTTCAGAAAGCATGAACGAAGGAAGAGATGTGGCCACCCAGAAAAGACTTCAACACAATAGTTAGCATGCGTCATGAGGAACGAACGCGCAATTGTATGTTTAACCTGCGGAGTCAGGTATAGATTTAGACTTGGATTGTTTTCGGAGCGTAAGAAAAACTTTAGCAGAGATATCGTCAATGTGGGGGCCAAAGTTGCGTTTGCGATAAAGGGTTGCCCCAAAACATTGCATGGAATCTGCAAGATTAATAGAACACCCAGATATTTTTATAGTAAAGTTCAATGACCCAGCGTGGGGAGAATTGCAGAATAAGGCTTTAGTCTTACTGGACAAATGGAAAGCATCCAGGAGTTAATTAGCAATTGCGAAAGACTCGTTAATATTATTTTCGAACGAATGGAAATTATTTGTATTATCTTTATAAACCAAAAGGATGTCATCTGCGCACGCGAAAAACAGCGCATTCGTTACCAACTAAACCCTAAGATCATTTACGAAGACATTACAAGTGTAAAAATCAATATGACGAAGATTCCCTACGGCACGACCATTGACTTGGTATCCTTGGTATCCTGTGCATTTAGATTTTTCGCAGGATTATATGCAAAGAAGTACGATTTTCGGTTAAATTTAGACCAAGACATGTCTTGTAATACGAGTCGCGATAAAAGAAAATCTTCTTCGTTCAAGCACTAGCCGACTTTATTCAGAAGGAGTGCGCAAAATTTCAATAAAGTCGTCGCGTTGGTTAATAAATCAGTAATGGTGACCAAAGGCCTGAAAAGTAAAGTTTTGAGAAAACCCCGTCTAATCTTCCACGCAGTAGTAGCAGGAATTTCCAAAGCCTCTCTCGGTTTTCAAGTGTTTTACTCCAATTGACTTGACACTTTAAGAAAATATTGTTGACTTTGATTGAAAAAATTGAAAAAATAAATCGATTTTTTTAAAAATTCAAAACCCATCTAACCCTTTATTGGTCTTTATTCAAACAATTTTCAGAACACTATCCTAATCTCAGAAGCGGAATACAGAAAATAAGTACTTTGCAAATACGTTAAACCGTATATTTGGTTGTGTGTATATGGTGTGTGTGGTATAACCTCTTACGCGCTAACGCAGACAAGAAAACTACATAGGTAAAGCAATAACACACACAACCAGCGAAACAAAACAAAAAAAAAATAATAATAAAGAAAATGTAAAGCAAACATATGAAATCAGCGAAAGCCTTGAAGTAGAAAAAAAAAAAAAAAGAAGAAAATCGACAAATTTTAAAGCCATTATGCAAATATACAAAAGAAAGCCAGAAAATCGGGTAAATTTTCATAAACAAATACAACCTCTCGAGAGAAAAGGAACCAAAACAAAAAAAAAAAAGAAAAATAGGATTCAGGTCACTAGTTAGCAACTGATAATGTTTCCGACTAAATAAGTGTAATTTTCCGCACAAGCAGGATTTTTATGTTGTTTTCCAAGTGTCAACCTAGTGTGATATTTATCTTGTAAAATAAGTAACAAGAAAACAACGACTACACGACTCTATATGAAAATGTATGTATATATGTATGTGAATGTATTGAAATCAAAGAAAAGTGACCGCTTTCATAACACTGCAAACACTATTCGACAATTTCCTCAATTTGTATCTTTAACCAGCAGATACGATAGCAATTATTTGATAAAACTGATAAACAAGAGAAAAATTCGGTACAAACTGAATACCTACGAAACTCCAACTAAGGCAACTTAAGGCTGACATTTTGACTATACAACGAATGTACTCTATATATAAATGCATAAGTATGTCAGTAAATATGTATATATATAGATATATATATACGGCAAGAGATTTATATCTAACTTAACAAAAATCTTATAATTGGTTTGTATCTTGATTATCGTTTTTTTTTTGTGTTTTTTTTTTTCAGTGTGCGTTTTGTATGCCTTTTGAAGTTGAAACCGCATTCACTGTTGGTGTCCTGCCTTTACAAATAGCGTAACGAACTCTTAACAATCATTTGAAAAGTTCCCACCAACGTATATAATAAATGATCTGAATATGCAACGTAGCAAAGTACCGACGCATAGGTGTTAGAATAAAATCTAAATCAAAACATCATTTATTAAAAATTCTCATTAAAAAAAAAAAGTAATATTAATAACAACAATAATGAAAGGTTTCTTTCATTTCCTTTTTTATTTATCTATATATATGAGGAGAGAAACGTTTATCTGCACCCTTTATCTGCGTCTATTTTGTATTTTGACAAACACTGTTCTCCTATATGATTTTAGATTGACTCGAATAATTAATTAAGATTTTGCTAATAATATTCAGGTTATTCAGTACCTAATCTCGTCTTTTGCTAGTGCCATGCTATCGCAATACTTGGAATACTTGGCAACTTCGAATAATAGAAAATTCATTTATATTGTGCTCTCTTGACCCTCTGTCAATAGATAAACAATTTACCATAATTTGCAAATCTGTTGTTCGCAAGCGTTAATGCAAAATTCAATGACTGGTGAACTTTTTTGCATTTTACTTAAGTAAAAATCTTTAGAAATATATATGCCTTAGAGTAAAATAGGTTGGAAATCTTCCGTGAAGGTTTTATGCAATTATTGCAGTTAAACTTAAAGTACGCTTAGTGAACGTTCACTGCTGGTGGAAGAAACAGAAACGGAAATCTCTATTAAGTCATTCTCTAAGGATTGTTCATTTGACGACATCTCCCATCATTTTCAGGCAGTTATTATCATCGTATCTTGTTTCTATGAAACAAATTTTTTATATGGAAAATATTTTAAGAAAATATTTACAGCTTTTTTGGATCTTGATAATGTTCTTCATAATCGCCCTTTAAAATTAGATCGCGCCTTATTTAAGTTTAATTTAGCATTTCTTCTCAAAAACTTTACTTAAAACGAAATCCGTGAATTTATCACAAAAAGAGAAATAAATAAATAAACTCGATCTCTTTCTCTGAATCAGCTGAACAACGCTTATATGAAATTATCCGAACAAAATTGTCTTACTGCTACTATTAGTGTTATTATTGTTACCCGGGGTGGCTTAAACAGATATAAGAAGATTATCGTTTTGATCAAGCTCCCAAGTTTTATAAAAATGTACATCATATTTTCGGACTAAGTGGATGTGGGTACTGTTTCACTTAGAGGTTCCAAAGAAACGATCTACGAAGAGGCTCCATGAAAAGTTCTACGTGGACGCGTACACATATAAACACACACACATTATATATATATACGTGTATATGAATGTTTATGTGTGTATGTTTCTTTTTCTAGGAAACTATCGTAACCCGGTATTCTTGCCATTGCAAGGCTTTCACTCGCCAAAACCATCTACATTTCTATCCCCTACCTTGTCTGCTTAGTTATACCTTAATAGGAGGATCGCCGTTCAGGCACTATTTTCAGCCTACATTGACGCTTCCCTATGTTTTCTTTAATACTCCTGCGGTCAATGCTTCTACCGCTTTCCACTTTTCTACCTCATGCAATATATTTGGCGTCAGACTGTAGTGGAGTTACTGCTCTTTGGATTCTATTTGCAGTGTCAGCCCATGGTTTTTGTATATCGGCGCCATCGGCGCACTTGCAAGAACCGCTCCAAAAGTCATGTTCTGTCTTAGAACCATATAAGTGCGCTCGAAAATAAACATGACGGCTTATTAGCTATGCTTTATGGAAATCAGTTTCACTTTGCCGACTAATAAATCATGCTTTCAGGCTTGATATGAGCCAATGCATCCATCCAGCTTTTGTTCACTTACTCTAATGGTCCGTCTATCCTTCCTCGTCAAACAGCATTGTTTGTAATTTGATTAGATTGGATAATCTGCGAGTCATCTGTGTGTGCGTGTTTTTTCTTTACCTTTTAACGACGAATAAAAACGGTTTCCAATTAAATTTTCTTAATTAAAATTTTCAAAACAAAAAATTGAAATATTTTTCAAAAAGTTTTTATAATTTTTTTAAACAATTTTTATACGAAAATATTACTTAGTGCTTGCTATTCAATATCAACTGCGATTCGTTTATCGTTTAAATTGGATCAACGAAATTCAGTTTAAAATTAATTACTTGAGTATTGAGAAATTTTGAAAAAGAAAAAATTTAATTGATTTAATTCTGGTGATTAGCGAAGCTCTTGCTCTAAAATTGAATTTTTTATTTTTTCAAAATTCAATCATTTTTTATTTAGTTGTGAATGTCTATTGATTGAGGATAATTTTTTTTTTTTTTTTGTCAGATTGTTTGTATTGATTGTACTGATATTATTTAATTGATTTGAAGACGTATTTTCGCTAAATTAGTAAATTTAATTTTAATTAAAAATTTCAAACGATCACAACAGTGATTTTAACTGATTAGAACTATAAAAAAGAAAGTCCCGCTTTTACACTGAACTTTTTACTCGAATCTTCAATACGCGAATCTAATTAAAACCAAAAATTTATAATAAAAATTTATCAAATTTACAAGAGTTAATGCCCGATTTCGCAATTAAGTTGAACGTAAAATATCGATTCGCTTATTCCACGCTGACACGAACGCAAATTAAATGATGGCTCATAAGAGAGATTTTAAGCCAATCATTAATCCATGTATAACGATCGCATGCCGCACGTTTCATATGTTTTTGAATGCCTTCTTCAACCAATCAAAATCGTATGCTAATCCTTGATTACTTCCATAGAAACTAATTGAGTGGACAGATGAAACGAAATAAATGCAAACAAATCTAAAGGAGGACATGTTCGAGCATTTCCCATTTTCAACTCTCAATATTTCACTGTGTTTGTGACGGCCTTTCTATAGATGCATTTTCAACGTTTTGCCTGAATTTCAAACCACAGTTTAATGACGTGCAGCGACACGTAGTGTAGTGTTGTCATTGCGAACGGTAATGCCTTCTTCATTGACCAAAAGTGGACGTTTCGCTTCGATTTCAATGTTGAATTGGCTGAATTGCTCGCATTAGTTCGCTGCTGTAATTGTTTGGCGATATGAGAGACACCCCAGAAAATTTCAATGCCTCGAGCGTATTCGTATAAACATCTTTTGCATCTTCAGTTATTTACGACTTGATTACGGAAAAGACTGCGTTTTGTTGACGGGCGTAAGACCGAGAATTTCCGTTCCCACTAAACATGCCTAACACACACATCTAATGTGCAATGACAAAATGCTTTCAACTTTTGAATACTTGATCTCTCAACTATCTCCTCAACGGTAATGCACGAATTATTCCTCGCGAAATCAGGGATAAAATGATTCTCATTTACGGTTCATTAGGGTTCAGAGCGTATTTTATCGTTTAGATTGATCTGATCATTGCGAGGCCTTAGTTGGCATTATTTAATTATTTTACAAATTTTGACTCAATCGAATCAACCAACATGACATATGACAAATATGAGAGTGGGATACAAAGTCTTACAATCAATGAACCAATAATAAGAGAAAATGTACCTACATAGCGCGAAGATTTATAATTTTTTCTTTCACTTGCACGAAACGAAAAAGTGCAAGCGTTTGAAGGAAAAAAGATTGAAATTTTAGCCGACGGCAAGACAAACAATTTGCAAAATAAATACAATATTTATACATTTTTGAAGTAAACGCAATGCAAAACAATGCAAAATTATTGCATAAAAGCAGTTAAATGCAAACAACAAGAAACAATTTTACATGTGCTTGTAATTGAGACGTATTGGAGAATGATGAAAACAAGTTATCTTTTCTCACTTGATGCAGTAAGTTAAAGATTTTATTGCAACAATTATTTGCTTGCTGTATTTTCCTCTTCTGTTTTTTTTTTTTTTTTGCTATTTTGGCGAATTTTTCATTCTTTAATTTAATTATGTTAAAATCGTAGCCAGCCAACTGCCAACGGCAAAGCCATACAACAAAACGTAATAATTGTAAAAAATAAAGATAAAAAAAATAAAAACCAAAAACTTCTTACAAATCAAGAGAAAACGTATGCATGTCCATGCAACGTGAACGAGATGTTATTTCCAAAGAGGTTGGTTTCGAAAGAGAAAAAGAGTTGAATTTTCTTTCTTTCCACATCATATAAAGCGACTGCATTACCGACCTATGGCTATTGCTTTCACTAAGGCACAAGAAAATTCTCTACGCTCTTCAAATTTTGCACTCATTTGCGATTGTTTTGCTCTCATTTATTTATACGTAGACCTACGAAATCTCTTCGATACGAATGACAAACGAATTTTGTAATACATACGTACACGTGCAAAACATTTCATTCTGAAGAGTGAGTTTTCCAACTGCGAGTTATCAAAAAGCATATGGTGGTGGTGTGGTGTACGGTGTGGTTGTTGCGACATAAATTTTACAGTGTCACAGTGCATACACATTCATTCACATTTAACAGAAAAAGAGAACAACTTGTATATAAACAACCACTAACACACTCACGTTAGCTGAACACGAATAACAAGCTAGAAAATCATATTAATAGCCACTGGTTAGAAAGGGAAAACATTAGTATATATAATAAATAAATATATATATATATATATATATATATATATATATATATATATATATATATATATATATATATATACATATATATATATATACAAATATATATATATATATATATATATGCATATGCAAGTGCATATATACATATATTCATAAATATACAGATAGTGTAGGTGCGTAAGTTCTTTATACATTTACATATATATTTGTGTATGTAGATTGTCATTTAAATCTCAATAGTTTTTGGTGCTGTTGTTGTTGTTGCTGCCGTTGCTGTTACTGCTGCTCTGCTTTGTTTTTCTGTTAGATTATGTCTCCTAAACGAGCAATACTGACTGCCCACAAATTTCATTGCATATGCACATATACATATACATATATATAAATATGCATCCATGCAATATATCGTAATATGGGTGTTTAATTCATATCTCTACATATATATATATAGAGCATCTGTGTTATATACTTAAAGGAATTTAAAGTAAAAATTTTTTTCTGTATATAGAAAACTCATTATATATATATTTTATATAAACTAAAAGATTTATTTCATACCAGCCTTATATAAAGAAATCTTAAAGCAAAGTATAAATTAAAGTTTGCCTTATCTGTATTGTATAGAAAATATATTTAAATTTTTTCCCCCGTTCCCTTAAAAATTATATTTATAGAAAGAAGATTTTCTTAGTTTTCCAAGTTCTTAAAGCTGGACTTGAAATATTCAAAAAGTTCCACGTGCCGTCGGTGTTACAATGCACTTGCGTTCATCGTTTAATCATTTTCTTCTTGCACAAATCCATATTACAATTGGCTGGAGAAGCGACTGGATACGATATCAAAATTTACATAATAATTCCATTCATACAATTAATGTTCACATAGAGTTTGACGGTTACACTACCGCGCAAAAGGGATCATCGTTATTATTTTAATATTTTTTCGACTGTCAGCAGGTGTTGAAAGTTTATTAAAGCGAAGGCGAAAACGAATTATGCAATAAATAATTTAAAAGGAATAAAAACAAACTTAACGAGTTAATAAGTAACTATTTAACCGCTCGAGACTGTCAACTACGATTTTCGAAGACCAAGGTCTCTGCCTTTCTGACAATTATCTCTTCAAAGTCAAGTTATTAGCGAACGTCCAAATCATAAATGAAGAAATCATCATGTGATTGCTTGTAAAATCAGCTTACTGTTCAATATATGATTTTTATATAGGTTGCCGATTATTGGAAACAATAGGTGGAAAAATGTAGTTTTATTCCAATTTTTATTTGTTAAACGACTGAAATGGACAATTGGTAGCCATTTGAAAATTCGATCTGTTGCCTTAAACAAGCATTATACGTGGCCAACTTAGCTCGACACCGTAACAATTATGCCGATGGATAAGTGACAGACGGACGAGGTTATACTTGCGGTTTTTCATTATGAGACCTTTGAGAGATATCCTTCAAATCCTTCGATTTATCGCACGCCACATATTTATATTTAAAACACGCTATCGTAATTATGCCCTTTGTGCCATTCCCTTTCTCTCCCTTTCTCTCCCTCTCTCTCTCTCACTCTCTCTTTCTCTCTCACTCTCTCTTTCTCTCTCTCTCTCTCTTTCTTTCTTTCTTTCTTTTTTTCCTTTCTTCCCTTTTCCGTTTCGCGACAGAGAAGGTCATTTGACAAATCTCGCTTGCTCGGGATCGAAAGAATTGTTATAGCTACAGTGTAATTTGAATTTTTGGTACATAACCCTAGACACTTAAAAAAATAGTCAGGTAAAAACCGGTGCGCTATAATTAATTTATTAAAAATCTTGGTCCCTATTATTTACACCTGGAAAGCGAATTGCATAAACCAATTAACGCGTGTGCTCGTGAAACGTTCCGTATTTACATTTCCAAGGAGAGAAAAACACAATAATTATAATTATGCGCCCTATACGGACGATAAGGCATAACCGAAATTTAACCGCAGAAATTTTCATTAGCAAATTGTTGCGACATCCCAAGGGCCATTCAATCGCTCAATGAAAGTGGCTCAGATCACGTGTTTAATCAACCAAGGGCCGTACTAGACAATTGTAGACTTTTAAAAACAACTTGAACATGGATCAACTAACTTTTTGGAAATAGTTTACATTCAGAATTAATTGGGTTTAGAAACGATGCGAGTCGCAAGAATATTAGAATCGACTTAGTTATGTCCGTTTGTCTGTCCATCGTCAGAAGATGTTCTGATCGGCCAGTCGTTATCGGTGTTGATGGAATATAAACTTTATCCGACGTTGCACTAATGCAACGGATTGGATTTAATATCAAAATTAGTCGATCAAGTATTTCGAGGTATTTTTTTCGTTTGAGTTTTGATCATAAAATTGACTACAGATGTGATGTAGAGCATTAGCATGAAGATACCCGCGCACAAATCAATCTTCCGGCCTATTTGGTAATCGGTATGTTTATCTGACACGGACAACTCTATAAGTTAAATTTTCTACTCCCATTTAAAGTCAAAAGTCAGTTAAATGTTCGCCAAGAATTATTGAAAATGAGATGAAGCAAAGAGGAAGAGAGAATTTTTTTTTTTTTTTCTCAACCTTAGATACATCACAATCTTGGAGAACGTCAACTAGAGGTATGTGAAATTAACTGAATGGTTCAAGTTAAGTGAAACGAGATGTGAACATGATATTAGAAAATTATTAAAAGCTAATTAAACTCTATTCTCTCCTCTATCTTCGAAACAATGGGGGACTGCCACACGCTTATGATCAATTCTGCCCTATACTGGGTTCTAAATATTGTCGGTGTTTGCAATTGCTGTTGCCCGTTTGAAGAGTAAAAAGCAAGACGCCAGGACACAATCGAAGAGAAAATTAAGTTTTTCACACATATATATAGATGAATAATATGAATAATAATATGAATTTTTATATTTAATTCGCGCTTAATAAAAACTTTATTATATTCTTAAAGCAGTTAATATTAAATATTTGTTGTTGTTACTGTTAATAACGAAAAATGATTCTTTCATTTCTATTTTAAATAAATTTGAAAAGTTTTAAAAATGATTTGAGTTTTTGTGGATTCCATTTAAAACACAATAACGAAATTAACGAAACTAAAACAGAAAATCGCAATAATTATTGCAATAGCGTTTAATCTTATTATCATTTGTTTAATTCCATTAAGAATCTAATAAGAATTTTCACAAAACACTTAATGTAAATTAGTTTATTATAGTAGAAGCTTAACATCTAACTAACATGAAAAAATAAGCCATTTTTCTCTGGCTTAATAATGATAATTAACATTTAAAGAGTGTTTAAGCAAACGGGCCAAAGAAAAACACAATCAGTAGAAAAGAAAAAATAGACAAAAAAAAACACAAGAATTGTTTTTGCACAACTCAACGCAAACACTAAATAGAGTAGGGAATGGAAAAAACCAACAACTATGTCATCGATATGAGAAGAGAACGGGAGAGAGAAAGAGAGAGGGAGAGAGAGAGAGAGAGTGAGAAATCAGAAAGACCAAAGAGTCTTCATTGGTATTGTGAAAATCATATGTTTTTAACAACATAAAAAACAAATTAAATAAAATTTTGAAAATAAATTAAAAAAAAGACGAATATTTTTAATTTTAAATAAAACAAATCAAAGAACAAGAAATGAATTTTAAAAATAAATGCATTAACTGTATGAAAGTACAGAGAAAAAAATTCGACATTTCTCTTGCAATTGAGTGTCTAACGGAATGCTCTCTTTGAGAGCAGCTCTTTAAAAACGTGAAGTAAGCACTCAAGGCAGACACACACGCATACACAGGCAGCTCTCTCTCATATACCTATATTTGTAGGTACTTATATAAAGATTTCTACTATTCCTACTGTTACTGGGGTTTTTCGACGATGGTTCGTTTGCCGTTCATCGTACTCACTATTTATTTATTTATTTTGTCTCTCACTTTGCTGACTGTGTGCTGGTAGTAACGTACGACTGTGTGCGACTGTGTGCGGTTTGTTTTGCTGGGTGGATGTATTATTGTTGCGAGATATATGTATATATATATATATGTACATATCTATATATATATATGTTTATATATATTTATATATACTTATATGGACGGACATTTGGTATTGCTTGGACGGACAGACGCATGAATGGTCGTTTGGTTCGGTTTGTTTGATTGTATTTCTGTTTTATTTTTTTCATTTTTTACTCTGTGTGCTGTTTTTTTTCTGGTCTGGTTCTCGTCGTCGCTTTTACGTATAACGCTGTGTGTTGTGTGCACAGAGTTGTCGTTGTTGTCGGTCGTCCATTGCTACGTTGCCAGCAGCCACTCCAGTGGCTTGCGACTTGCCTACTATCAAACAACATTGCGTCGCGTACACACTTAACGGACGTGCGGTTTAATGCGTCGCCATCCTAACAAAAAAAAAAAAAGAAAAAAAAAGAAAAAACGCGGTTATGTCAAATAATAAAATAATAATAATAACGTTAGGAATCGTATCATAATTTAAGAAAAAAAAAATGTATTAGCAAGAACAAAGGAAATATACAACTATTAAAACAACAACAACTTTAAAATGCAAAAACCATAAGATGAGCAAAGAAATTGTGATTTGAGAACAAAGTCATAATACCGTCGCTAAAGCAAAAAAATTTATATGAAAATATCGTAATGGAAACAAATATTTAATTAAATATCAAAATAAAAAATTTTAACCCTCTTTAAGCGAAAGGGGTGATTTTCCAAAAAAAAAGAAAAGAAAAAAAATTTTAAATGAAAAAAAAAATTGAAATTTTATACCCCCTTTGCGCACGAAATATACGCTTTTACACACGCACCCCATTTAAGCAAACGCACGTTCCAAGCATTATATTACTTTTAAAAAAATAAAGAACAGCAGCCAGCTCGTCACTAGCAGTAAACCGTAAGAAGAGTTCATCGTAGTCGTCGACGCCGTTATCATTTCCTTTATATTTTTCATTTTGTCCTTTTAGAAAATTGAACTGATTATGAAAAACAAAAAAAAAAAAACATCTAAGAAAGAGTGTGACTCTACTTTTTTCGACGGTTTCGTCAACATCGTTTCTGTGATCGTTGGTTGTTGCTCTTTTTTTCTTTCCCTACATTAAAACTCTTATAGATTCACAAACACACTTTCATGCACCTATAGTCGACACAACAGAGCTTATATTCTTGCAGTGCTCTCGCTCTCCTTAACTACCGGTTCACTAAAAGCAACACTTAACCACACACAACACACACACACACACACTCATACACATTTAATATATTTAAATATATATAGACATATATATATATGTACATATATATGTATAAATCCACATATATATTTATATATACAAATATATATATATATATATATATATATATATATATATATATATATATGTGTGTATGTGTTTTTATACAACCAACAGTAACAACTCTCATACATAACCATATAAAACGAGTATGGTAACAAAAAAAATTGTCGTCGTATGTCATTGGTTGAAACTAAATAAGCGTCACCCTCTTTTTCGTATTGGAAACAGAAGCAAGCGAGCAACAACAAACACACAACAACCATATAAAAAAAAACAAATTGTTTAAAAATATCAAAATCAACCATTTGTCGTTTATGTGCACATCTAAGTAAGCTAAGCATAAGTATAAGAGTATCTGTGCAAGTGTGTGTGTATGTATGTGTGTATGTGTATGTGTATGTGTATGTGTATGTGTGTGTGTGTGTGTGTGTGTGTGTGTGTGTGTGTGAATCTGTAAGCTTATACCAACCGTAATCATATACAGAGAAAAGAGAGTCACACACAATTATTCACTAGTGTCGTTGTGCTGTATTGTCGTTTGCGCTTAACCAGAGTAGGTGGATATTATATTAATAATAAGAAGAAAAAAAAAGTAAATAAAAAAAAAAAAAGTTTTTTTCTTTAAATTTTACATTCAATACACGTAGCCGTCGGTTGTTTTATTTGCTGCTGTCGTTCATTAATGATGTCTTTTTGTTCTTCTTGCCTACATTAACATCGCTATGCAAAATGTCACTATTAAGCGAATAATAAGAGAGTAAAGAGAAATATCCACGAAAGTATTGAAGACATGGTGCGTGAGTGACACACACAATTGGTTTTCACAATTCAAGGTGTATTAAGTGACATTTTTTTTTCTGTTTTTTTTTTTTGTTTTATTGCTTTTGTTTCTCTCATTTACTTATTTATTTATTTATTTTTCTTTTGGTTTACTTTTATTAGTAATTGTTTTGCGATAAAGATGGTTAGTTGTTTAAAACTATAAAGAGTTAAAGTGATTTGATGAATAACGCACAAACAAATAAATTGCGATAATATTTTTTTCTTTATTTTGATTTTAGAAAATAAAGAAAAATAAAAAAAAATAAATTCCTATGAAATCGAATTAATATCAAATTTTTTTTTATTAAAAACAAAAATTTCAATGAATTTTATATATAATAAATAGTTAATAAATTCTGGAAAACGGCCTTAATGTGTATTATGAAAATATACAAAAAAAGACTTCACCAACACAAGGACATTATCATAAAATAAAAAGGATAACACAAATTACAGGTAAGATGAGCAAATCCGCAAACAGATTTGTGCTTATTTGAAGGTATTTAGTGACTAATTTTCAATTATTATAATCCATATATGAAATAAACAACCACACACAATGAAAAGGAAATTTCTTGTTGTTACTAAAATCATCATTTAAAACAAAAATCTGAATGCACCAAAAGAAAAAAAAAAATGAAAAAGGAAAGTTCTTCAAGGTGTACCTTCTTCTTAACCCTTTACATGGTAATGAATTTTTTCACTTTTGCACTTTGCGGGGGTTAAAAAATACTTTTCATCTATAAATTTGATGCTTTTCTTTTTTTTTCCCGCTCCTCACTTATAAGAATAGAATCATACATACCTGTTATTAAACATGTTATTTAAAAACATAAATATTATATGTGAGCAACGAAAGTTTGGCATTTAGTTTAAAAATGCGAAGACTTTGTAAAAAATATTAATAAAAACAAAAAAAATTATAATAATAATAATAAGAAATTGAACGAGCAACATTTCGACATTTCAAGCGATGTTTAGTATTTTAGGAATTTTTACATATATGTACATATACATATATATATCTACTTATACATATGTATATAACGAATTTTGTTTTTTAAAACGTACATCATCAGCGATAAAAAAGGTAAATTAAGTTAAGGCCGATCGTTTCGGAATCACTTTCTGAATTGATCTAAGCTCGCCTGTCTTTCTTTCCGCCTTGTTTTCTGATATTCAAACTACAGGCCGTAATTTTAAAGATACTTTGGGGAAATTTTTTACACTGGCGCGTTTTTGGACGATGTTAAAAATGATTTGGATCGAGACACTTTTCCGATCACCTCCCATAAAACGCCTACTTTTAAAATGTCGTTATATCAATAAATGTACTATGGCGGTACAGGGCCCGTTGTTATTTGCTTTCAATTGCCTTTTTTTTTTCAATTAGGAAAATTATATTTGAAAGCTTTTGTAACTACATACACGATTATTAAGTGAACTTCATCTTTTCAAGAAGGGAGGGTGCGAGGGAGCTTTCACCAATATGTAGAAAAAAGTAGAAAAGCGAGGCTTAAGCTTATCTGTTTTAGACCATTGCTTGAGTACATTTCACTTTATCGTTTATATTTAACATCACAGTAGGTTTGAACAATTCTTTCCTTTTCTTTTCTTCTTTGTTTCTTTTAAAGCATTTAACATCGTCTATTACTGCGCGAATATATGCACATTGAAGTAGTTGTTCAGATATGTTCACAAGAACTAAATTCGAAAAAATCACATCAAATACTTTAGTTCGATCGATTTTAAACTTGTCAAGGGAAGCAGTTCATACAATGTAATGTTTTCACTAAAAGAAATGCGAAAATTTGTACGTAATTTGTAATAAGCTTTTTGGAAACAAGTGCGTTTGAAGTTCAAACGCAACCAATATGCTTTGAAACGCTTATTAAAGGTAACAGCGAAAATTCTTTGTAATTTATTTATATTTCGTGACAATTGTTTTCATTGTCAGTAAGACAATCAAAAAAATTAAAAAAAAAAAGAAGAAAACGTTTACATTCAATCTAGATCGGATCGTCCAATATCCGCCACATTTATCGTCTGTTGTTCCTGTTTCCTGTTTAACTACACTGCAAACATACTACGCTATATGGACGTAAAGTCGAGTTACTGCGAGACACTCATAGGCTGCTCATTTAGCATATGTTTGCTGAGAAGTAACCTATTGAACGTAACGTTAACATAATTCCAAAAAGATGATAATTGTAAGCAAATGTTTAGCTGACTTTTCAACTTCACGATTATGATAATTAAAAGAAATAATTTGGTTGCTCCAGACTATTGTGACGTAGAAATGAAAGTGACATTCCTCTTGTCTGCGCAGTAAGAACTATTTCATCTCATATAAATGAAACAAAAGTTTCGTCTAATCTTGGACGCATCTTTAATGGTTTTTTAAAGTTGACGAAAGGAAGGTAGGACGGAATTTTCTTCTATTGGATACACATTTGAAATCGTGAACATGACATGCAGGGATGCTAAATGGTATCAATTCGGAGCAAAAGTAGTTCGGTGGTTTTTCAAAGCAAAATTTCCCTACAAAGAAGTGAATTGAAAGTCTTGAGAATATCGCCGGCTTATACACCGCTTAAATGTTAGTATTACGAGTCACCTAAAGTCTTTACTTAATCGACATCAGCTACAATTAATTTAGCGAAACTGAGTAGTTACTAAAATTTCGCGTGTCACACACAACACGCTGCAATCTCTTAATGTGTATGTGAACTTCAATAAATACTCTCTTGGAATGCTAACACACAGATTTCAGCTTCCATTTGATTTCATATGCTTGAGGCATAAGCGAGTGGGCAATAAACACCAAATACAATGTATTGGAAATATGTAATGGTAAAATAGCTCTACCGGTTCCTCCGATACGAACATTTAAAAAACTGAATGCGAACGAATTTGCTTAGATGGGTGTATAGGAAATAAAGCATCGCATAGATGAACGATTTCTTCCTATGCTGCTTTTTTCAAGAACACATTTTCATCATTATGTCACATTGCCAATAGCGTAGCACGCAAAACCATCGTCTACATGCGACATATATACATATGGTCTGGCTTCAACTATTCATTGTTGAGGGCGTTGATGTATCTTTAACGTATTACCTTAAATGAGCATTTGCGCTAAGTAAACACGTTATCGGTTAAATGATGATGATATTAAACTTTTCATTGCAGATTCATTTCTTTGTAGGCCTGTTACGGTATTCGGTTTGTGCAACAATTTTCGGTTCAGCCGATCAAATGATGGCATGAAACGCATAGCGCTTCATTGACTGTAGATCTGCAAATCTGTTTCTCATTTGCAATGAAAACAAATTTTTTATAAATTCTCTTCCCTTCTTTCGTCTCTCAATTATTGTAGATGCGAATAGAAACTTGTTTGCTACTCGTTTTTCGCACAAAGTATTTTAGATTTAAGAAATAATTCAAAACGTGATCGATCCTTCCTTCTCATCCGATGATATACGAAATTTTAGGTATCAAATCGATAGCCCTCGCCTAGTTTTCTTGCGTCCTAGCAGCCTACTGAAATTGTTCGTAACACATCGCAGAAATATTCAGGTCGATGTCTGTCGTAACCTTTTGATTTATATCTGTACGTAAATGAAATTTCGGTGATTTTTAATCGAGTCGAGTTGGCGGTACTTGCTGTCACCAATGTCAGCACTCTAGTCAGCGGTTACTAGTCATAAGACAAAACAGTGTGTCTTCTGGTTATAGCTTTTTGGAAAGAATAATCGCAGTAAAAAGCTGCAATGACAATTTTTGTTTAAAATAAAGTTAAGTGAACTTACGAAATCCACAAACAAAAAAACACTATGCAAGTTGTGACATATCTGCGATGTTGCTCAGATTCGTAGAAATTCTTAGAAATACGCTTCGAAACTTTTCAGCCAGATCCTAAAATCGTATTTACAGTGTTTACGCGTACGCTTTACATGCCTGCTTACATATGAAAAGAAAAAAACACAATTAATTTTAAAAAGGACCAAAAACACTATAAGTAAGCCACGGCCTACCTTTACATATCCTATATCATCTTACAATTATTCATCTGACCACATGTTCCAAATATGGCGTTGAAAAACTGGTCCGAACCGCACTATTTTAAATAGCGATCGTGCTTGGGGCAAGACACGTCATAGCGGCCGGTAGTAAAAACAAGACGGAGAAGCGGACGGACAATCTTAGAATTACTTTCTGAATAGATCGGTACAATAAAATTTCGGTCTACCTCAACTCGTTCTGTGTGTGGCATACATCCGCACGGATTAGATATGTCCAAGAGAGGTACGATAACGCTTGTATAAGGAGTCATTTTCAATCAATTGGCTGATAATATTTATTGGAGCCACTTAATGGAGTATTAGGCAGTGAGAGAATTTTTAAAATTTTACAAATTGTTGTTGATCTAAACGATTTGGATATCGTGCTCTTGCTACTGAACGATCGAAAAAAAAGTGATGTGCAAACCATTGACGTCACCATTATTTTGCCTGCTATTGTGTTGAACAAACGAACTGAGTCTTAAGATTGAGTGAGAGTGTGGTTGAACGCCCATTCACACCCCTACATTTAAAATTCGTGTCATTCGTTAAAAAATTAATCCAAATTTTTTTTTTTTTTATTTCAATAGCTTTTTGAAAAAAAATATTCAAAGTTTGCGACTTCAAGCTAAACCACATTTTTAGTTGGTAGTGCGCGCATCTTGCATTTAATTTTACAACCCATTCCCTTAGTTTAAATAAATTGTAGTTGGAACAATGAAAATTGGAAATCATCACTTGCGATATATGTTACGTTCCTTTGTAAACCCTCCAAGCAAAAGAGTGTACTAGAAACGTCGTTCCCTTTGTAATTGCAGAGAAAACGCTTTAGAGACACCTGTTACATAATATTTAGTAGATTGGGTTACGTTTACTCTTCGACATTGGTCGCAAAATGTCATTATCGCCAAGACCGACGATCTTCTTTGAGACCGGAACGAAATTTGGCAAACTATTTTTGGCTGATCTGAGCATTTGCTACTTTACTTCCCAGCGTGTCATACAAGTGTTGACAAGCTACCGATACCCTGCCTATTTTCTATAACTCGTATCACTTTATCCACTGGCATCTTATTCACTCTGCACTTTGCACTTAGCTGACAAAGGATATTATAAGTATTTCTCTTATATCCTACGGCAGGTACGCTGTATGTAAAGATACCACCCACGTACGCATTGTACATGTTTGCCGTGACCTGACATGTTAGACTTACCTCCAGATATTAAAATACGACAGAACTTTTATGTACGTACAACATCAACCTATTATATATGTACAGTAGATCATTTGGATTATCCAAAGAGAGATGGAGAGAGAGAGAGAGAGAGAGAGAGAGAGAGATTTGTAATTGGGTGGAAAAAGTAAAAATAAAAGTTAGAATAAATGGGAAATGAATTGGACATAAATTGGAAGTAAAATATTATCGTCAACTGTGAGCGTATTAGTAAACTGATCGAGAACATATTTGCAATAAACATGTAGCGCATTTGATGAATATTTAGGTAACAGGTCCGGAAACATCTTCACATGATCGAAAGTTATAGACGAAATAATTATCGTTTTTGTTTTCGAGATTGTTTAAGTTTGTTATTTATGGTAGGTGTATAGGTGCGCAAATCGCAAGCGTTTTTCTAACATTGGATTCTTAATTGACCAAGATATGTTTATGCCAAATTTCAGCTATCTACCTTCATTTTTGCGGCTGTGGCAAGTCGACAAAAATACGAGGATCAAAATGATCTCCTTTGCCAGAAATAGGTATACGGCAGCGGCATCTCGGGAACTCGACTAGGAGTAGGAAGAAAGTAATTGCAGATATGTACCCACAAAATTTCGAGAAATTACGTGCTTTATAATCGTTGTTTTTAATCGATCGAAAATTAAAAAGGATCAAAATGACGTACTCGGTAGTTCTAGTGTCAATTGAAACGCTTACACTTAACCAAATATTTTGCAAATCTAATTAATATTTCGTTTGGGATGAGAATAATTTTCTTAGTTTTTGTTGTTGTAACTGTCTAAACTGATCCACATCAACACGTAAGATCAGCAATTTGAATATCAATATTCGCATTTGCGATCTCTTAATACTTTAACCCAGAATTTTCATAAACGTATATACCATAGATGGTAACTGTCGAGGTATGAATGTCATATTTTATGCAATTATTTGAATGAAGAGATGAAGATTTGTTATATACGATAGTTTGTAAGAAGATAACAATCGCATACATGACAAAACGACGTGATGGTAAAGTTTTCTGAAATTATGAAATTACGTTTCAGTAGAGAGACGATTAATTTCGCCTGCAATCGCTAGCGATAAATCTAAATGAAGTGTATATAGGATTCTGGAAAGAAAATTTATATATATATATATGTGTATACAAAAGAAATTATTGAACTTATGTAATCAATCGGCTCTGATGTAATTCCATGAACTATATGAAGCGTACAACATGAGAAAAACTTGAGAATTTCTTTCTTTGGAAGAAAAGAGAAATAATATAAATAATGAAATAAAAATAAATGCTTAACGCAAACATAATACAGGAAATATTATGATCGACAAATTTCACATAAATAAATATATGCGCGCACACATATGCCGGCATGCACACGCAGTCGAACGCACATGCACTCGTCCAAACATACAAACATCTAGAAAAGAATTGCTTGTAAATCAAGCCCATATAAATGTGTAGAAGAAATGGCTTTATTAATATAATGATTAGCAAAAATTGCATTTCAACATATTTTTAATATAGAAATTTAATGCACTCGCACTTTCATGCACGCGCGCACTCAAATAACTGAACATTCAAAGAGCTTCATAAATTTTATAATAAAAATTTTTCTAGCAAAATATAGGCAATAAAATATGTGTAAAATAAGAGGAGGAGTAGAAAAAAACAAACAAAAAAAAAAAAAGACAAAAAATATAAAATTAATTAAACAAAATGTTAGAACATTTTTATTCATAAAATTTATATATACATACATAAATACATGCGCGTACATATGCATATGTAAAATATATATATATATATATATATATATATGTATAGGCAAATTTTAAT
Organism: Glossina pallidipes; assembly: GCA_000688715.1. Classification (NCBI taxonomy): domain Eukaryota; kingdom Metazoa; phylum Arthropoda; class Insecta; order Diptera; family Glossinidae; genus Glossina; species Glossina pallidipes. The sequence continues at coordinate 413,973 of KK499821.1, forward strand.
TTAAAATAAAAAACAACAACAACAACAACAACAATATATATATATATATATATA